>BLJB01000468.1:0-26790 GCA_013423325.1 Usnea hakonensis | reverse complement strand
TATCTCTTATATATAAGGTAGACTATAAAGATATATATTAACTAAGTCTTATTAAGTTATTAGGATTATTTGGGGTTTAGCCCCGATAGCCCCGGGCGCCCCTAGGGCCCCGTAGCCCCTATATAACAGCCTCGGGCTACAATAGTTCTTAATAGCGGGCATATGCGCATAACGGCCCCGGGCCTATTTGACCGTTAGTTGCGCCCAGGGCCGGTCCCCCCGAATTGCCGATGTTACTATTATAAAATATTTTAAATAATAGTATTCTAAACTAGAATTTACTAAGCTCCCTATTTAGATCTTTATAGATTATTAAGTCTTAATAACCTTTATAACTATAAAAGATCTAAATCGTTATTAGGTATAATACCTTAATATCTTATCTAAGTTTAACTTTTAGGTTATTTTCTAATCCGATAAATATAATAAAAAAGTTAATATCTTAATATATATATTTAGCTTAGTACTAACTAATAAGATTAATCTATAACTCGAATAATAGTAATAAGTCCTATTAATATCTAACCGCGTTAATATTAGCTATGCCTCTAAAAGAGACTCTACGTTCGAGAAGATTATAATAGTAAATAAGATAAACCCTATTTATATAGAGTATTATAACGCTATAATTATAAATAAATTAATTTTATATAAAATTAATCTAAAGGATTATTAAATAGTTAATAGGGTCCTCTATAAGACCGGCCTCCTCTAGATACTAGAAGAATTATAGATAGATCTCTTTAAGGAAATCTATAATTAATATTTAACTAACTATCCGGGATAATAGCGTATAGTTAAACTACTCCGATAATACTATTACTAGCCTAGTTATATTATAGTAATTAAGTAGTTTATATAGAACTACGCGCGCTACTATTATAATAAAGTAATATATTAAAAAAAGCGCGATCTCCTCTAATCTTTACTAATTCTATAAAAGAGATAGTAAGATATAATAATAGATTTTATTATAGGGCTCCCCCTATTAAAGGGCTTTAATACTATCTATATACTAGTCGACTATCTTATTAAAAAACGATACTATATTCCTTACTATTTAGATAATAATAGTACCTCCGCTAAGAAAATAATTTAGATACTAATATAAAATATCTTCTATTTATATAGACTACTACTATTAATTATTTCTAATCGCGGATCCTAGTTTATATCTACTATTTAGAAAGCTATATATAAGCGTTTAAGAATCTAATCTAGCCTATTAATAATCTATTATTCTAAGATCGATAATTAGTCTAAAAGGGCTAATTAAGAGATTAAAAAAGGCCTATATACGTACTATAATTATATATAAGACGATTAGGCTAAATAGGTTCTAATAGTTAAATTTAGTAATAATAGTAATCTTAGTATAGCTACTAATATAATATTATTCTATATAAATAAAGACTTTTACCCCTAGATAAGTTTTTTATCTAATATAATAAATTACGAATTTACTCGCGAGCGTCTATAGGCTAAAACCGCTAAAAATATTACTACTAGAATAGAAGAAATCGCTAATTTCGGCTAGTCGATAATTACTACTAGCTAAATTAAAATAGAACTTTAAGCTAATAAATACTACTAGAAATCTCTATTTAAAAAGAGTAATCTTATTATATTATTAACTAAGAATATTAAGACTATACGCCTTTATAAAGATCTTAATCTTAAATAATTAAGCCTATTTAAGATTCTTATTTAGATTAGTATATTATATCGCCTTAATCTCCCCGAGAGTATAAGCTATTTAGGTATAACTTTCTACCCTTTACTACTTACTCTCTATCTAAATAATCCTTTTCCCGGTTAAGTTATCCCCCTATCTAATCTAATTATACTTAACGGCCTATTAGAATATAAGGTAGATAATTTACTAGACTCTTATATATATTACGGCTACCTATAATATCGAGTTAAGTAGTTAAGTATAGATAATAATAATATATAGTACTATATAGACGCTAGGGAGTTTAATAATACCGCCGATATAGCTAAAGATTTCTTTAAAAGGTACCCCGTGTTAGCATTAGGGCCAAAATAGGGGGTTTCTGGGTATGAAGTGCAGAAACCCCCCGGGCCAGGCTTTTTAGCTAGTATAGCCGAAAGGTTAACCCTAATAATAGTTTCTATACTTCTATTCCGGGCTTAATCCCCCTAGAATAAGGAGTTATAAAAACGGGGGGCTATAGTACTAATTTACGAGGGTCTATAGTTCGAATCTAGTTAGATTCGGCTATACGTAAGTAGTTTTTTAGGCTTTCGCTCGGATAAGCTTCCTAAATAGGAGCCCCGAAGTAGTAATATTACGAGCTAATTAGGCTCTCGGGTAACCTGCCTTCGGGAGGTACCTAATAACTTAATAACTTAGCTCGGGTAAGCTTCCAAAATAGGACCCCGAAGCTTAAAGTTCAAGTCCCTAAAGATTAGGTAGATAATACTCTAAAAGATTAGGTTCAAGTCCCTAAAGATTAGGCTATATATATACCTAAAGATTAGTACCTCTAAGGTAAAACGTCGCATACAATTTTTCTTTCTTTCGGGCTTAGGACGAGCCTGTAGAGGGGGAGATAGTTATTAGTATTAGGGCTAAAATAGGGGGTTTCTGGGCATGAAGTATAGAAACCCCCCGGGCCAGGCTTTTTAGCCAGTATGGCCGAAAGGTTAACCCTGACACCCCGGAATACTAGGAAACCTAGACCGGGCTACCTATATCTTAGCTAATATAAATAATTAAGGCTATAAGAAAATTACTACTATAGCTACTCGTACCCCTAAAAAGGCGCTAACTATAGCGGCTAACCCCCCTAGAGCGATACTATCTAATCCTATTACCCGTAGAAGCGAGCGCCTATATAGCCGCTAAGGTTCGGTCGTATATATCCCTTAACCCTTAGTATCCCTAGGCTTTAACCCCCCCGGTCGTATTTACCCCTACTAGAGTAATTAACTATATTTATAGTTCGGCCCGAACTAGGCCTTATAGAAGTATATATATAACTAGAAGAATATCTACTAATTAGAATATTACCTCTATATATATCCTTCGACCTTATTTTAGTTAAAATTTAGTATATACTCGCTATATTATATAAAAATTTTTTAAAATACTACTTTTTTATAAAATATAGAATTTTTATATAATATACCTAAGGCGGAAACGAGTATTATAATATAACTTAGCTATTTTTAGAAAATCGACCTTACTAGTATTATTTTAATTACCTTAATTACCCTACTTTCGGATTTTACCTAATTTATCCAGATTTCGCGCTAATTATATTCGGGTTTTTTAACCGATTAACTTTAAAATCTAATAAGTCCTAAAATCGATTATTTTGCTGAAAAAAGATAAATTCGATTTTTTTACCCTAGCTACCCGGTATTTAATATTACCTTAGCTATCCGGATATCGAATTTTACGGTTATAACCCGGCAGTTATAATTTACCTTTATTACCCGGATTTTAGTTTTTATAGGAGTTACCCGGATTTCGATTTTTTTACTTCTACTACCCTAAGTTTAAAATTTTTAATAAGACTTAGGATAAGTCTTTTTTAGGGGGGGGGGTAATATTAGAATACGATTTATACCTCTAATACGGGCGCTAGACTAGCGCCTATAGGAATCTCTACTTAAGGCGAACTTCTTATATCTTAGATATTCTCTCCTTAGATTTAATATCTTATTACTATATCTACATTGCACTTTGAGTCCGTATCGATCCTGACAATAATAGATTAATATAGAGTATCTATAATTTAGAAGTAGCTAAAACTTAAGAGCTACTATAATATATAAGTTTTTCTAAATTTTATAAACTTCTATTAAAGATTTATATACTACTATTTCTAAATTACTAGATCTCTAATAGAATTACTAAAAGGAAGTATAAAAGAAATTAAGTTAGACCTATTTAAATAATTAATTATTATAGAGTATATATTTATTTACTTCTATAATTTATTTATAGATATACCTCTTTTATATTACTTTAATCTAGAACTTCTAATATAAGTAGAAACTAATACCTCGGAGTTTACCTTAATCGATATTCTAATTTAATTATAATAAGATAATAAGTAGTAGTATCTAATAGTATTTTACTTATATAAGATAATTCTAGTAAAATAAAATTATAAGACCTATAATTAAGAGCTTCTCGTAATTATAATAATATTTAAATATTAATATTATTATCTAGAAGGAAGCCTTTATCTAATAGAAATCCTTATAGATTATAATAATCTAAAGTACTTTATAAAAATATTAAATTTAAATAGCCGCTAGACTAGATAGATAATAAAGTTATTTATATTTAATTTCTTTATCTCTTATTATCTAGATAAGATAAATCTAGCTAATATACTATCTAGATACTTGTTAGGACTGCAACTAGATCAAGTCAATAGTGGTGTATAACGAGGATTCAATTGATGAGGAGGTAAAATCTATATACAGGTATAAGAAAGATATATAGGTAGAGAAGTACCAAGGCGCTAAACCCGAATAGGAAGGAGGTCACGTATCTCCTTCAACCACGTAATTAGCCCTACAAGTAGTTATACTCGTAATATTACCCCCCCCCTTTAGAAGGTATATCCGTATACCTTTAGAGATAATATCTATTATATATATAATATTAAACTATTCTAGGCCGCCCGGTATAAAGCGATTTAATTATAGATTAATAAAATAGTTAATAAAAAAGGTATTACGACTATTTAATATTCGATTTTTAAATAGAGAAGGAAGTATAGAATAAAGGCCTCCTATTAGTCGGATACTCCCGAGCCGAACCGAACCTTAATACGGAGCCTTATATAGAGCCTTATTGTGAACTTTCTCTAAAGAAATCTAGCCAAATACTAGAAGGTAATTTCGATACAGGGTACTACCGGCGATAGTAAGGCTCTAGGGGTAATACGATATAGTGTCGGAGGGTCTTCTTACATATATTAACGAGGGGAGCATGCGTGGTAGGCTTCATGTGACGTGGATGTAGAGGGGTAGGAGGCTTTTCGCTTTTCCCTGGCCTCATTCCACACGAATGGAGTATCCTTTCTGGTGAGGAGCACCAAGGGCTTTACCAGCTTTGAGAACTCATAGATGAAACGCCTATAGAAGTTGGCAAATCTAATAAAGCCTTACACCTCTTTTAGATTCGTAGGAGGAGGCTATTTAACGATAGCTTCTATCTTCTTAGGATCTATTCGGAGTCCTTAGCCTAATATAATAATATCTAGGAAGACTATCTTTTCTACGTTAAATTCATACTTCTTAATATCTACCTATAGACTAGTATCTCTAAAGCGAGATAATACTTTTCGGATATAATCTCGGTACTCCTTTCTTAATTTACTATAGATAAAGATATTATCGAGGTAGACTTAATAGAAGTTATTTAGGAATTCCTATAGTATCTTATTAATATATTACTAGAAAGAGCTTAATCTATTAATTAGTCTAAATAAAAGGACTTTATACTTATATAATCTTAGAGCCGTTATAAAAGTAGTTAAATCTTTACTTTTAGAATATATTTAAAGCTTATTAAATACTATAATAATATCTAAGCGAGTAAGATATTTATATCTCCCAATCTTTCTAATAATCTCTTCTATAAGAGGAAGGGGATACTAATTACGCTTAATAAGAATATTTAGCTTTTAATAATCTATATAGAATCGTAAATCGCTATTAGATTTTAATATAAAGAGGATTAGTAACGCGTAAAAAGCTTTACTAAGGATAATAAATCCCTTAAAGAGATTCTTAGAAAGATACTCCTTAACTCGCTATATCTTATATAAAGATATATAATATACTCTACTCTATAGGGGCTTTATATTAGAAGTTAGCTTAATTTTATAATTATAGAATTAATAAGGAGGAAGCTTATTAGCCTAGATATAATTAAAGATATCTTAAAAATTCTAGTATTTAGGAGGAAGCTTTTTCTAAACTATCTTATAATCTATCTTAGGCGCTTCTATAGTATTTATTTCTAGAGTATCTAGGTAGTCCTTCTAATTAGTAAAGATAAAGGTATTAATATCCTTTATTAATATAGTAAATAGCTAAATCTCTTTAGCTCTTATCTAATAAGCGAGGAGACTAAAAGCTTCTATATTTATACTTCGTATAGTAAAGATCTTTTTTTTAGTTAATAAGCGTTCCCTTTATAGGATCTTAGGGGCAAATAGAATAGATAAGATCTTAGTAATTCGCACTTCTAGACTAGTATTAGTAGAAAAGATTATTATATTAAATTATATATTAAGTAAGACTCTATTTTAGTTTATCTAGGATTTATTAAGAATAATAGTATATTATTCTAAATTAATAATAAGTATAGGAACCGTTAACTCCTTATAATTATTAACTTCTAGATTAAATAGAATTAAATAAATAATAGAAGTCTTTAATATATTACTATTATATCTATATATATAGCGAGACTTAGAAAGAGGTATAGATAAGATTCTAAAAGTAGTATATATAGCCGGAATTATCCTCTTATTAATAAAGTAGTATCTAATAATACTAGTATTAATTAGGAGAGGTAATTAGTATCTCTTTTTTTAGCTATATAGTATATCTAGTATAGTAAAAGGCCTTTTAGAAAATAGAGAAGACTTTAGTATAATCTAGAGAGCGAGTATAAGTCCTTTTTTATTATTATTAGAATAATAATATTCTACTTCTATCTTATCTTCTATTAAGTTTATAGTAAAGGATAGTTATTTCCTAAGCCCTCTAAATCTTTATAATAATCTAAATTATATACCCCGTCTATTAAGATCTCGTAAACTCGTAGATCTCGTTTATATAAGTTCGGGTTATACGGATAAGTCTAATTATTTAGATAGTCTCTTACGCGATATTCTAGTTTATAGTATTTAAAATAGATATCTTTATCTATATCTTTAATATAAATAATATTACTCGATAAGATATATTTTATTAGAGGACTATAGATAGGTTTAAAAGCTATCTTTAATAGAATAGAGATAAATACTACTTTTTTAGTATTTTATAATTTATTCTTTTATAAGACTTTATCTCGATTTTCTTATATAATTTACTATAAGTTATTAAGCTTTACTATATACTTTTTAGCCTCTTTAAGAATTTCGAACTCGAATTATTAATTATTCTAAAAGATCTAAAGCCGGGTAGCTACTTTATTATATAACTCCTTAATTAGAAGATCCTCGTTATATTTAAGATAAGAGGATAATTATCTAAAGTCTAAATAAAAGTCTATAAACTATATAGTATCTATTTAAAGAGCGGTAAACTATTATCTATAGTTCCGCTTATAGTTAAAGTCTTTAAATATAGTAGCGAGTTTATTTATAATATCCTAAATAATAAAAAAGGAGTTATTTATATTAGCTTTTTAATAAGAGTAGATTTACTTTACTACCTTTCCTCTAAAATGTAAGAATATATAATTTATATAGCTCTTATTATTATTCTAATAATCTTTATTAATCTTTAGTTTAATTATTATTTTACTCTTCTAATCCTTCTAGATAGGATCTATATTATTAGTAAAGAGAGGAGGATCCGGATACTTTTAAAAGCGCTTAATAACGATTATAGAAAACGACTCTATACTATTTTAAATATTTTAAAATTATTCTAATTTAGAATTTATAGATACGAGATCCTCTTATATATCTATTAATTATTATATAGCGAGTTATCGCTTTATAATCTTCTTTTCTAATAACTAAGAGATCTAAATACCTATATCTCTCTCTTAATAGATCTAATTTAATATATTTAGAAACTCTTTAGGGTTCTCTCTAGCCTACTATATAAGCTTATCTATAGAGGAGATATTCTAGGAAATAGCCGCGTTATTATTTTCGGCTAAGGGTATTAATATTTTTCTAGATACTCCTCTTAGCTATTATAGATAGTTAGTTAAATTAAGGTAACGAGGAGTATCTAAAAGCCCTAAAATATCGGGTTCTAAAGTTTAAGAGATCTTTTAAAATACGTTATAATAGGCCCTATTCTTATTTGAGGAGTTATAGAGTTTATCTTTTAGAAGGGAAACTAATCGTTTATCTTTATTACTTAGGAGTAGTATATTCTAAGGCTCTCGGAGTTTATCTAATTAAGTAGTTAATAGAGCTATTTAGTAATTTAATAGATCTCGGATAGATCTTAGAAAGATTCTAGAGAAAAGAAAGAAAAGGTAGTAAAGAAATAATTTTACTCCCCCAGATTTATAATAGAAAATATAACTAATTATTAAAAGATAGTTAACTCTTTTTTAAACTAGATATTTAAAAGATAAAATTTTCTCCTTTTAATATATTAAATATAAGATTTCTTAAATAATTATTTATTAATTGATTTAGTTTATTTAAAGTATTAAAATACGTTTAAAGTATATATTAAGAAAGATATCTCTCCGCCTATAATATTATTATATTATTATTATTTAATAGGTCGGCTACGGTTATACCTTCTCGAGGCGATTTCTTTCTATATCGTCGATAGTATAGTCTTTTATTAAATACTCTTCTATCTAGTATACCGTATTATTTAGGCGTACTAGTAATACTCCGTATTATTTAAGATATATCTAGTATATCGTTACTAGATTATTAACTTATAAATACCCCCTCTTAGGTTCTTTTAGCTTGTCTAAAGCCTCGAGTAGAATAGTAATAGGATTATTAGTATCGTACGATTAATAGATTAATTAAATAATATTAGGACTATAACTAGATTAAGTTAATAGTAGTATATAACGAGGATTTAATTAATAAAGAGGTAAAATCTATATATAGGTATAAGAAAGATATATAGATAGAGAAGTACTAAGGCGCTAAACCCGAATAGGAAGGAGGTTACGTGTCTCCTTTAGCCGCGCAATCAGCCCTACAAGTAGTCACACTCGTAATAATACTTAGATTATAAGAGTAAGAATAATATAATAAATAAGTTTTTATCTATACTATAATAAAAGTTTATCTTAATAGGAAGCTTAATAAGTCCTATTTTTATTACTATACGAATAGTATATAGATAAGAAATATATTATTGTCAGGATCGATATGGACTCAAAGTGCAACGTAGATATAGTGATAAAATATTAAATCTAAGGAGAGAATATCTAAGATATAAGAAGTTCGCCTTAAGTAGAGATTCCTACGGGCGCTAGCCTAGTATCTATATTAAAGGTACGGACCGTATCCTAATATTACCCCCCCCCCTAAAAAAGACTTATCCCAAGTCTTGTTAAAAATTTGAACTTAGGGTAGTAGTGTCAAGGTTCAGGTAAGGATTCACGGGCATAAGGATTTGGTATTAATAATTTATCTCTAACTATAAGTAGAGGCTAGTTATATAAGACGAATACGAAGAGGAAAAAAAGAGAAAGAGAGTTCGCTTAAAAGATTTACCCTTTAAATACCCGTACCCCGTATACTAGTAATTAATATATATATTTAGAATAAGTAAATATAGATTTAAATATTATATATAGATTTAAATATTATATATTATATATATATTAAGAAACCGTAATAGTATTCCCCCCCTAAGATCGAATTCTAAATAATTTAGATTTAGTACTTTTTAAGCGGGTAGATATAAATAAGTTATTTTCTAGATTAGAATTAGACTCTATATTAAAATTATTAGGGTTTTCTTTATATATAATCTAAGTAGTATAGCTAGTATATTCTAGATATTATTTAAAATAGTTATCTAAGGCCTTAGAGGCTATATAAATATATTTAAAAGGTTTCTAAATATAGTAGTAAATATCTTCCTATTTAATTCTAAATTTTAGAGTATCGCGCTCTATTTTACTATCCTTAATTAACTTAATAACCTAGATATCTCGATTTTAGATATCGAGGGAAAAAAATAGGACTAAGGGGGCTTAGCTAGGGACTAGATTAAAGGCTATAGATTATAAGAGGTTAATATAAAAGATATTATAATAGGACTAATTTAGGAGGAGCTCTAATTAATAGATATAAGTTCTAATACTTTTAATAATAGAGAAGGGCCTCTTAAATTTCTCTAAGAGCTTCTTAAAGGTATACTAGAGCTATAGATTTCTAATATTTAGCTATACTAAATTACGGGCTTAATATTTAGGTATAGATTATTAATTTTAATTAGCGAATTCTTCTTAAGAGGCCTAGATAAGTATTATTTAAATACTTATAATTTTATTAATATAGTCTATTTATAGGGCGAAGTCGTTAATATATAGCTAGTCTTTAAATTACTAATAATTTATAATATAATCTTTCTAATAGAAGCTAGGTTTAAAACCTATATAGGGATATTAGTCTAAATTTATAAAGAATAGAGTAAACTAGATAGCTTCTAAAAGATAGTTATTAGTAGTAAATTTAGTTAAAGGGAGCTATTTTATCTAGTTATTTTAAAAGAAGTTTATAAAGATCTTTAGATATTATTCTAGTATTATATTAGCTCGCTTAATCTAGCTATCTATTTCTAGATAGAAGGCGGTAGAGAGGCTAGCCTTAATTCTATAATAAATATATAATTTATACTAGAAATAGCTCTCGAATTATATATCCTAATTAATAATAAAATTATAAGGGAGCCTATAGTTTTTCTAGATATAAAGATAGAAGGTATAGACCGTATCTTCGGCTATAATTCTATTTATAGGGATATATTTTACTATTTTTATTAATCGATCTATAATTATAAAAATATTAATATACTCTTAATTATAATAGTTAATATTTAGAAGTAACCTAATAATAAAATCTATTAAGATATAGGCCTATCGCCTTTATAGTATAGATAGAGATCTTAAAAGTCTTAGATACTTTTTATAGAAGACTTTAGTATAAATATAATTATAATAATTAGTAATAAATTATTTTATAAAGTTAGAAATTCCCGGCTAGTAATATAAATAGATTAAAACCTTATAGGTTTTAATACGGTCTAGATAACCCGCTATAGATATATTATAAGCGAGTTTAATAAAGCGTAAATATAACTTATTATTATTAGGAATAAAGAATCTATCTCTAAAGTAGACCTTATTATTATATAGTTTATATTCTAATAGGGGGAAGCCCTTTAGCTTCTAGATATCTATCTATAAAATATTAATTACGATCTAGACTTACTCGCTATCTATATAGATTAATTAAATAGCGTCTTCTAAGTCTAGTTTAGATTCTAGATTAGATTAAGACTTATCTAGCTCTAATTTAAAGGCTAGAATAGTAGAATACGAGGCTCTTCTATTTTAGATAAAAGTTAGAAAAGCTATTTAGATAATAAGAATATCTTTTTTCTAGGCTCGGATTTAGATATTAAGATTTCTAGGCTTAAGGACTATCTACTATTAGAGATTAAGATCTTTTTAGGACTTAATCTAGTAGATTAAAGTATTTATACGCCTATTTAAGATATCTAAATAGTAGATAATTTTAAAATTAAATTTAGAAAGGAACTTAGATTAATAGACTTAATAATAATTAAAAAGCTTAATAAATATAAAATATTCTAGATTTTTATAGTTAAATATTATAAATATAGGCTTTTAGATATCCTTAAGCTTAGAGCGCTAAAGCTCGAAAGTCTAAATAATAACTAGGAACTCCTTATTATATATTTTATAATTATACTCTATAGAGGATATTTTAGTTAAGAAGTATATAATAAGTCTAAGAACCCTTTAAAAGTTATATTAAGATATTATCTCTACTACTACTTTATTAGAAGTATTAATCTTAATAATAATCTATTTTTTTAGATTAAAGTATTATAGGATTAAGATTATAGTAAAGGCGAGTTTTAGAATATTAAAGACTTTTTAATAATTAGAATTCTATTAGAACTTAACCTCCTTTTTAGTAAACTTAATAAGTAGTTTAGCGAGTAGTAAGAATCCTCTAATAAATTATTAATAGAAGTTCGCGAAGTCTAAAAAGGCTTAAATATCCTTAATATAGATTAAAATTAGTTATTTAGTAACCGCTAAGAGCTTATCTAGATCTATTTAAATATTATAGATAATAATTATTAGGCCTAAATAATATACCTTATTTATATTAAAGATATATTTATTAATATTAATTTAAAAGTCTACCTCGCGGAGCCTAGTAAATATAAGTTTTATATATTAGATATACTCGACCTTAAAATTATTATAGATTAAGATATTATTAATATACGCGATATAGAAATCGTCTAGATACTTATATAAAAGATTATTTATATATTTTTAGAATATAGACGGGGCCTTATAGAGCCTAAAGTTTATAATAAGAGATTTATAAAGTTTATAATAAATATAAAAAATAATTTTCTACTTCTTTTTAGAGGCTATTCTAATTTTATTAAATATAGTAATAATATCTAGCTTAGTAAAGTACTTAGTATAATAAATTCTAGCTAGGGTCTCTTAAATTAAAGGAATTAGATATTAATTCTTAATTATAATAGTATTAAGTATCTAATAATCTATATAAAGGCGTAGTCTATCCTCTAACTTATAGATAAAAAGGACTAGTAATATAACTAAAAATTTATTTAGATAAATAAAGCCCTTTATAAGATTATTATCTAAAATTTTTTTAAATACCTCTAATTCGCTTATAAATATATTATAGAGAGAGCCGAATAGGGGTATCTTACTTAATTCTAATTTAATTTTATAATTAATTTTATAATATAAAGGAAGTTTATTAGTTTCTATTTAAAAGAAAATATCTAGAAAATTATAATATTCCTTAAAGAGTATAGAGCTTAAATTAATATAGATCTTAGATTTTAGAGCCTTTTTAATATCTTTTATAATAGTTATAAAAACTTTAATTCTCGGCTTCTTAGTTAAAAGCGCGAAGGGTATAGCCCTAATTAGATAAATTAATAAGGGTTTAGATTTAGAATTTAGGGGTAGCTAGAAAAGTTTAATAGCTTATAAGATAACTATAATAAAGTTTATATAGAGTCTAGCCTATTATTATTAATTACTAAAATAGCGGGTTAAAATATAGATTAATAGAGACTTAATTTCTAGAGAGGTAAATATTAAGATTCTAGAGGTTAAAAGTAAAATAGGAGGATTTTTAATAAACTCTAGAATTACTCCCCTAAAAGAGAGTATATTTCTATTTACCCTAAAATAAAGATTAACCTTATATTTTTTTATCTATAGGAGATCGATAATAATATTTTAATCTAAAAGGTCTATAATATAAAAGATTATAGAGATTAGTTTATAATCTAAAATAAGAAAATTATAATAAATAATATAAATAATAGGGCCGAAAATAGTAGACTTTCTATCGAATCTATTTAGATCTCTAGAGATTATAAGGGGGGTTAAGGGTATTTTATTAATTTATATATAAATTATATTAATAAAACTCTTAGAGAAAGCTTTAGTATTAAATAGTATTTTAGTTATATAATCTATTTTATTTAATTCTACCTTATATCCTAATATAAGATAACTATTAGAATAAGGTTTAGGAATTAAGGCTTTTAAAATACTAGAGTTTAATTTTAAAAGAGATTATTTAATAATTAACTATCTCTATATATAATAGTATATAGAGATTATACTTTTCCCGACTTATTCCCTTCTAGAGTTATTAGCGCGGTAGGTATAATTATAATTAAATAAATATTAGTATAGTTTAATAGTTTTTTATTATAGTTAGTAATATAGTACCTTAGCTCTCTATAATATAAATAGAGCTAGTTATTATAGCGATATTATTTCTCTTCTACTATAAAGGGTCCCTAAGGCTTAAAGCCTATCTTTAATAGATCTATAGTTATATTTCTATTATTAGTAAATATATATATATATCTTTCGGGGGTATAGATATATATTACTAATATAGATATAGGGTTAGTAATAAATTAGGTTATCTTAGAGCCTAATTTATTAAAATACTCTTTATATTATTAGTCTCGAGTATCCCTATACTAGTATTTATTAACTAGTTTATTAAAGCTAAGCTTAGAGACTCTTATATCTACTAGATAGTTAGAGAGCTCTTAATATAAGCTATTCTAGAGATAGAATTTCTAGATCTCCTTATTAAATCTAATATTACTAATTTTAAAAAGGAATAAGGATAGATATTCTAAAAATAATTTATTTATTTATTATAGTTTTAGAATATATTATTATATAGTATTCTTAATATTTAAATCTTTAAAATTTAGATATAAGACTATAATAAATTCCTTAATATTCTTAATATAGATTATACTATTCTTATTTATCTTTAGATATATCTAATTTTTAGTCTTCCCCTCGAAACGCTTATAGACGTATTAAACTTTAAATACTTTAATTAGATACTAGTCTATATTATCTTTTAACTTAAAATTAAGTTTTATAAACTATTATTCTAAAGTAGTCTAATCCTCTAAATAGAGGGGTAGATCGGGACTCTTTATAGAGCGTTTAGAAAGTAGTACCTTAAAATTAGCTTATAAGGGGCCCGAATTAAAAATATAAATAAATTATTAATTAAGATCTATAATTTATTTCTAGTAGCTAATAATAGAAGTATTAAACTCTTACTAGTATTTCTCTAGCTAGATAGTAATATTAATTTCTAATTAATTATATTTATTTTATAAGTCTATAATCTTTATATTACTACTAGTAAAGGCTATTTCAAATATTTTTTATATTTAGTCTAAATCTTTAATAACTATTTTTAATAGAATATCTTTATTATTAAGCCCTACTAAGATTATTTTAATCTAATTATAGAAAATTAATTAGTTATCTAATAAAATAGTATTATTAGGCTTAGTTAAACTAAAGGATTAAGAAAGGGATCTAGATATAATAATAAAAGATAATAATAATATTACGATTAAGGGGTATTCGTAATATTAAGATTTAAATAAGGATTTACGAGTATAAAGATTTAATATTAATAATTTATCTTTAACTATAAGTAGAAGCTAGTTATATAAGATAAATATAAAGAGGAAAGAAAGAGAAAGAGAGTTCGCTTAAAAGATTTACCCTTTAAATACCTATACCCCATATATTAGTAATTAATATATATATTTAGAATAAGTAAATATAGATTTAAATATTATATACGGATTTAAATATTATATGCTATATATATATTAAGAAACCGTAACAAGTTGTCACGGTTTCTTAACACATATATAGCATATAATATTCAAATCTATATTTACTTATTCTAAATATATATATTAATTACTAGCGTACGGGGTATAGGTATTTAAAGGATAAATCTCTTAAGCGAACTCTCTTTCTCTTTCTTTCCTCTTCGTATTCGTCTTATATAACTAGCCTCTACTTATAGTTAGAGATAAATTATTAATATTAAATCCTTATACCTATAAATCCTTATCTAAACCTTAATATTATAAATACTACTTAATCGTAATATTATTATTATTTTTTATTATTATATCTAGATCCCTTTTTTAATCCTTTAGCTTAACTAAGCCTAATAGTACTATTTTACTAGATAACTAATTAATTTCCTATAACTAGATTAAAATAATCTTAGTAGGGCTTAATAATAAAGATACTCTATTAAAAGTAGTTATTAAAGATCTAGACTAAATATAAAAAATATTCGAAATAGTCTTTACTAGTAGTAATATAGAGATTATAGACTTATAAAATAAGTATAACTAATTAGAAATTAATACTACTACCTAATTAAAGAAGTACTAGTAAGAGTCTAATACTTCTATTATTAGTTATTAGGGGTAAATTATAGATTTTAACTAATAATTTATCTACGCCCTTAATTTAGATCTTTTATAGACTAACCTTAAGGCGCTACTTTCTAAGCGCTTTATAAAGAGTCCTAATCTACCCCTCTACTTAGGGGATCGGGCTACCTTAGAATAATAGTTTATAAAACTTAATTTTAAACTAAAAGATAACGCGGACTAGTACCTAACTAAAGTATCTAAAATCTAATACGCCTATAGGCGTCTCGAGGGGAAGGCCGAAAACTAGATATATCTAAAAATAAATAAGAATAGTATAACCTATATTAAGAATATCGAGGAATTTATTATAGTCTTATATCTAAATTTTAAAGATTTAAATATTAAGAATACTATATAATAATATATTCTAAAATTATAATAGATAAATAAATTATTTTTAGAATACTTATCCTTATTCCTCTTTAAGATTAGTAATACCGGATTTAATAAGGAGACCTAGAAATTCTATCTCTAGAACGGCTTATATTAAGAGCTCTCTAACTATTTAGTAAATATAAAAGTCTCTAAATTTAGCTTTAATAAACTAGTCGATAAATACTAGTATAGGGATACTCGGGACTAATAATATAGAGAGTATTTTAATAAATTAGGCTCTAAAATAATCTAATTTATTACTAATCTTATATCTATACTAATAGTATATATCTATACCCCTAAAGGATATATATATATATCTACTAATAATAGAAATATAGCTATAAATCTATTAAAGATAGACTCTAAGCCCTAGGAATCCCTTATAATAGAAGAGAAATAATACTACTATAATAACTAGCTCTATCTATACTATAGGGAGCTAGGGTACTATACTACTAACTATAATAAGAAATTATTAAATCGTACTAATATTTATTTAGTTATAACTATATCTACCGCGCTAATAACTCTAGAAGGGAATAAGTCGGGAAAAGCGTAATCCCTATATATTATTATATATAGGGATAATCGATTATTAAATAATCTCTTTTAAGATTAAACTTTAGTATCTTAAAAGTCTTAATTTCTAAACCTTATTCTAATAGTTACCTTATATTAGAATATAAAGTAGAATTAAATAAAATAGATTATATAATTAAAATACTATTTAATATTAGAGCTTTCTCTAAGAGTTTTATTAATATAATTTATATATAAATTAATAAAATACCCTTAACCCCCCTTATAACCCTTAAAGATCTAGACGGATTTAATAGAAAGTCTACTACTTCCGGTCCTATTATCTATATTATCTATTATAATTTTCTTATTCTAAGTTATAAACCGATCTTTATAACCTTCTATATTATAGACCTTTCGGGCTAGAATATTATTATCGGCCTTCTATAGATAGAAAAATATAAAATTAATCTTTATTTTAGAGTAGATAGAAATATACTCTTCTTTAAAGAGATAACTCTAAAGTTTATTAAAAGTCCTTCTATTTCGCTTTTAATCTCTAGAATCCTAATATCTACTCCTTTAGAAATTAAGTCTCTACTAATCTATATTTTAATCCGCTACCTTAATAACTAATAATAATAGGTTAAACTCTATATAAACTTTATTATAGCTATCTTATAAGCTATTAAACTCTTTTAGCTATCTTTAAATTCTAAGTCTAAACTTTTATTAATTTATCTAATTAGGGCTATACCCTTCGCGCTTCTAACTAAAAAGCCGAGGGTTAAAGTTTTTATAACTATTATAAAGGATATTAAAAAGGCTCTAAAGTTTAAAATCTATATTAATCTAAGCTCTATACTTTTTAAAAAATATTATAACTTTTTAGATATCTTTTTCTAAGTAGAAACTAATAAGCTTTTTCTATATTACAAAATTAATTATAAAATTAAATTAGAATTAAATAAGATACCTCTATTCGGCTCTCTCTATAATATATTTATAAATAAATTAAAGATATTTAAAAAATTTTTAAATAATAACTTTATAAAGGGCTTTATCTATCTAAATAAGTTTTTAACTATATTACTAGTCCTCTTCGCCTATAAGTTAAGGGGTAGACTACGCCTTTATATAGATTATCGAGTACTTAATACTATTATAATTAAGAATTAGTATCTAATTTCTTTAATTTAAGAGACCCTAGCTAGAATTTATTATACTAAGTATTTTACTAAGCTAGATATTATTACTATATTTAATAAAATTAGAATAGCCTTTAAAAAGGAGTAGAAAATTATCTTCTATATTTATTATAAACTCTATAAATCTCTTATTATAAACTTTAGGCTCTATAAGGCCCTATCTATATTTTAGAAATATATAAATAACCTCTTATATAAGTATCTAGATAATTTCTATATCGCGTATATTAACGATATTCTAATCTATAGTAATTCTAAAGTCGAATATATCTAGTATATAAAATTCGTACTTATTAGGCTCTATAAGGCGGGCCTCTAAATTAATATTAATAAATATATTTTTAGCGTAAATAAGATATACTATTTAGATCTAATAGTTACTATCTATAATATTTAAATAGATCTAGATAAGCTTTTAGCGGTTATTAAATAGCTAACCCTAATCTATATTAAGAATATTTAAGCCTTTTTAGGCTTCGTAAATTTTTATTAATAATTTATTAAAGGATTTTTATTACTTATTAAACTATTTACTAAGCTTACTAAAAAGGAGATTAAGTTCTAGTAGAATTCTAATTACTAGAAAGTCTTTAATACTCTAAAACTTATCTTTATTACGGCCTTAATCCTATAATACTTTAATCTAGAAAAGTAGATTATTATTAAGACTAATACTTTTAATAAAGTAATAGTAGAGATAATATTTTAATATAATCTTTAAGGGATCCTTAAGCCTATTATATACTTTTTAATTAAAATATCCCCTATAGAATATAATTATAAGATTTATAATAAGGAGCTCTTAGCTATTATTTAAATTTTTAAGCTCTAGTACCCTAAGCTTAAAGGTACCTAGAAATCTATATTTATAATATTTAACTATAAAAACCTAGAATACTTTATATCTACTAAACTCTTTAGTTACTATTAAGTCTATTAATCCGAGTTTCTTTTTAGATTTAATTTTAAAATTATCTATTATCTAGATATTTTAAATAGATATATAAATACTCTAATCTACTAAATTAAGCCTTAAAAAGATCTTAGTCTCTAATAGTAAATAGTCCTTAAGCCCGGGAACCTCGATACCTAAATCCGAGTCTAGAAAAAGAATATCCCCGCTATTTAAGTAGCTCTTCTAGCTTCTATTTAGAATAGAAGAGCCTTATATTCTATTACTCTAACTTCTAAATTAGAGCTAGATAAATCTTAATCTAATCTAGAATCTAAACTAGATTTAAAAGATACTATTTAATTAGCTTATATAGATAGTAAGTAAGTCTAGACTATAATTAATATTTTATAGATAGATATTTAGAAGCTAAAGGGCTTCCCTCTATTAGAATATAAACTATATAATAATAGAGTCTACTTTAAAGATAAGCTCTTTATCCCGGATAATAATAAGCTATATTTATATCTTATTAAACTTACTTATAATACGCCTATAGCGGGTTATCTAGATTATACTAAAACTTATAAGGTTTTAATCTACTTATATTACTAGCTAGAAATTTCTAACTTCGTAAAATAATTTATTACTAACTATTATAATTATACCTATACTAAAGTTTTCTATAAAAAGTATCTAGAACTTTTAAGGCCTCTATCTATACTATAGAGATAATAGGCCTATATCTCGATAGATTTTATTATCGGGTTATCTCTAAATATTAACTATTATAACTAGAAGTATATTAATATCCTCGTAATTATAGACTAGTTAATAAAAATAGTAAAATATATTTTTATAAATAGAATTATAACTAAAAATATAGTCTATATCTTTTATCTTTATATTTAGAAGAACTATAAGCTCCTTTATAATTTTATTACTAACTAGGATATATAGTTCGAGAGCTATTTCTAATATAAACTATATACTTATTATAAAATTAAGGCTAGCCTCTCTATCGCCTTTTATCTAGAAATAGATAGCTAGATTAAGCGAGCTAATATAGTATTAGAATAATATTTAAGGGTCTTTATAAACTTTTTTTAAAATAACTAGATAAAATAGCTCCCTTTAGTTAAATTTACTACTAATAACTACTTTTTAGAAGCTACCTAGTTTATCCTATTCTTTATAAATTTAGGCTAGTACTTCTATATAGATTTTAAATCTAGTTCCTATTAGAAAGATTATATTATAAATTACTAGTAACTTAAAGATTAACTATATATTAATAACTTTATTTTATAAATAAATTATATTAATAAAATTATAAATATCTAAATAATATTTATTTAGGCCTTCTAAGAAGAATTTACTAATCGAAACTAATAATCTATATCTAAATATTAAACCTATAACTTAGTATAGCTAGATACTAGAAATCTATAATTCTAGCGTATCTCTAAAAAGCTCTTAAAGAAATTTAAGGGGCCTTTCCCTATTATTAAAAGTATTAGAATTTATATCTATTAACTAGAGCTCCCTCTAAGTTAGTTTTATTACGATATCTTTTATACTAACCTTTTACGACTTATAGTCTTTAATCTAGTCCCTAGTTAAGCTCCCTCGGTCCTATTTCCTTCCTTTAATACCTAAAATCGAGATATCTAAATTATCGAGTTAATTAAGGATAGTAAAATAGAGCGCGATACCTTAAAATTTAGAATTAAATAGAAAGATATTTACTATTATATTTAGAAATCTTTTAAATATATTTATATAGCCTTTAAGGCCCTAGATAATTATTTTAAATAATATCTAGAACGCGCTAGCTATACTATTTAGATTATATATAAAAAAAACCCTAACGATTTTAATATAGAGTTTAATTCCGATCTAGAAGACGATTTATTTATACTTATCTATTTAGAAAGTACTAAATCTAAATCGTTTAGAGTCCGATCTTAGGGGGGGGGTATTATTACGATTTCTTAATATATATATAGTATATAATATTTANNCTCTTTCTTTCCTCTTCGTATTCGTCTTATATAACTAGCCTCTACTTATAGTTAGAGATAAATCATCAATACCAAATCCTTGTGCCCGTGAATCCTTACCTGAACCTTGACACAAGTAGAAGTAAAAAATTGAAATCCGGATAACTCCTATAAAAACTGAAATCCGGGTAACTCCTATAAAGTCTGAAATCCGGGTAGCGGAGGTAAAAATCGAAATCCGGGTAGTAAGGGTAAATTGCGACCGCCGGGTTACGACCGTGAAATTTGATATCCGGGTAGCTAAGGTAAAAAAATCGAATTTACCTTTTTTTGTCAAGGTTCAGGCAAGGACTTGTCACGGTTTCTTAATACATGTATAGCATGTGACATTCAAATCCATATTCACTTATTCTAAATATATATATCGATTACTAGCGTATAGGGTATAGGTATTTAAAGGGTAAATCTTTTAAGTAAACTCTCTTTCTCTTTCTTTCCTTTTTATATTCGTCTTATATAATTAGCCTCTACTTATAGTTAGAGATAAATTATTAATATTAAATCTTTATACTTATAAATCCTTATCTAAACCTTAATATTACGAATACTATTTAATTATAATATTATTATTATCTTTTATTATTATATCTAGATCCTTTTCTTAATCCTTTAGCTTAACTAAGCCTAATAATATTATTCTACTAAATAACTAATTAATTTTCTATAACTAGATTAAAATAATTTTAGTAAAGCTTAATAATAAGGATATCCTACTAAAAGTAGTTATTAAAGATCTAGATTAAATATAAAAGATATTTAAAATAGTCTTTACTAGTAATAATATAGAGATTATAGACTTATAAAATAAGTATAATTAATTAGAAATCGATACTATTATCTAGTTAGAGAAGTATTAGGAAGAGTCTAATATTTCTATTATTAGCTACTAAAAGTAAATTATAGATTTTAATTAATAATTTATTTACGCCCTTAATTTGGGCCCCTTATAGATTAATCCCGAGGCGCTACTTTCTAAGTACTCTATAAAGAGTCCTAATCTACCTCTCTACTTAAGGGATTAGGCTACCCTAAAATAATAATTTATAAAACTTAATTTTAAGCTAAAAGATAATACGGACTAATATCTAATTAAAGCGTTTAAGGTCTAATATATTTATAAATATCTTAAGGGGAAGGCCGGAAACTAGATATATCTAAAGATAAATAAAAATAGTATAATCTATATTAAGAATATCGAGGAATTTATCGCGGCCTTATATCTAAATTTTAAAGACTTAGATATTAAGAATATTATATAATAGTATATTTTAAAATTATAATAAATAAATAAATTATTTTTAGAATACCTATCCTTATTCCTCTCTAAGATTAATAATACCGGATTTAATAAGAAGACCTAGAAATTCTATCTTTAGAATAATTTATATTAAGAGCTCTTTAATTATTTAATAAATATAAGAGTCTGTAAACTTAGCTTTAATAAACTAGTCGATAAATGTTAGTATAGAGATATTTAGGACTAATAATATAAAGAGCGTTTCGATAAATTAGGCTCTAAGGTAACTTAATTCGTTACTAACTCTATACCTATATTAGTAGTATATATTTACGCCCCCGAAGGGTATATATATATATTTACTAATAATAGAAATATAGCTATAGATCTATTAAAGATAGGCTCTAAGCCCTAGGGACCTCTTATAGTAGAAGAAAAATAATATTACCGCGATAACTAGCTTTATCTATACTATAGAGAGCTAAAGTACTATATCGCTAACTATAATAAAAAACTATTAAATTATACTAATATTTATTTAGTTATAATTATACTTATTACGCTAGTAACTCTAGAAGGGAATAAGTCGAGAAAAGTATAGTCTCTATATACTATTATATATAAGAATAATTAATTATTAAATAATCTCTCTTAAGATTAAACTCTAGTACCTTAAAAGTCTTAATTTCTAAACCTTATCTTAATAGTTACCTTATATTAGGATATAAGATAAAATTAAATAAAATAGATTATATAGCTAAAATATTACTTAATATTAAAGCTTCCTCTAAGAGTTTTATTAATATAATTTATATATAAATTAATAAAATACCCTTAACCCCCCTTATAATCTTTAGAGATCTAGATAGATTTAATAGAAAGCTCGCCGCTTTTAGCCCTATTATCTATATTATCTATTATAATTTTCTTATTCTAGATTATAAACTAATCTTTATAACCTTTTATATTATAAATCTTTTAGACTAGAATATTATTATCGGCCTCTTATAGATAGAAAAATATAAGGTTAATCTTCGCCTTAAAGTAAATAGAAATATACTCTTTTTTAGGGGAATAATTTTAAAGCTTATTAAAGATCCTCCTATTTTACTTCTAATCTCTAGAATCCTAGTATCTACTCCCCTAGAAATTAAGTCTTTACTAATCTATACTTTAACCCGCTATCTTAGTAACTAATAATAATAGGCTAGACTTTATATAAATTCTATTATAGTTATTTTACGAGCTATTAAACTCTTCTAGCCGCCTCTAAATTCTAAACTTAAACCCTTATTAATCTATCTAATTAGGGCTATACTCTTCGCGCTTCTAACTAAAAAGCCGAGGATTAAAGTTTTTATAGCTATTATAAGAGATATTAAAAAGGCTCTAAAATTTAAGATCTATATTAATTTAAGCTCTATACTCTCTAAAAAATATTATAACTTTCTAGATATCTTTTTTTAAGTAGAAGCTAATAAGCTTCCCCTATATTATAAAATCGATTATAAAATTAAACTAGAACTAGATAAGATACCCCTATTTAGCCCTCTTTATAATATATTTATAGGCGAATTAGAGGTACTTAAGAAATTTTTAGATAATAATCTTATAAAGGACTTTATCTACTTAAATAAATCTTTAGCTATATTATTAGTCCTCTTCGCCTATAAGCTAGAGGGTAGACTACGCCTTTATATAGATTATCGGGTACTTAATACTATTATAATTAAAAATTAGTACCTAATTCTTTTAATCTAAGAGACCCTAGCTAGAATTTACTATATTAAGTACTTTACTAAGCTAGATATTATTACTATATTTAATAAAATTAGAATAGCTTTTAGGGAAGAGTAGAAAATTATCTTCTATATTTATTATAGACTTTATAAGTCTCTTATTATAAATTTTAGACTCTATAGGGCCCTATCTATATTCTAGAAATATATAAATAACCTTTTATATAAGTATCTAGATAATTTCTATACCGCGTATATTAATAATATCCTAATCTATAATAATTCTAAGATCGAGTATATCTAGTATATAAAACTCGTACTTACTAGACTCTATAAGGCGGGCCTTTAAATCGATATTAATAAATATATTTTTAGTATAAATAAGGTACGCTATTTAGGCCTAATAATTATTATTTATAATATTTAAATAGATCTAAATAAGCTCTTAATAGTTATCGAATAGCTAATCTTAATCTATATTAAGGATATTTAAACCTTTTTAGGCTTCGCGAACTTCTATTAATAATTTATTAGAGGATTCTTACTACTTATTAAACTATTTATTAAATTTACTAAGAAGGAGGTTAAGTTCTAATAGGATTCTAGTTATTAGGAAATCTTTAATACTCTAAAATTTACCTTTATTATAGCCCTAATCCTATAATACTTTAACCTAGAAAAATAGATTATTATTAAGATTAATATTTTTAATAAAGTAGTAGTAGAGATAATATTCTAATATAATTTTTAAAGGGTCCTTAGATCTATTATATACTTCTTAATTAAAATATCCCTTATAGAGTATAATTATAAAATTTATAATAAGGAGCTTCTAGCTATTATTCGGGTTTTTAAGCTCTAGCGCCTTAAGCTTAAAGATATCTAGAAGCCTATATCTATAATATCTAATTATAAAAATTTAGAATACTTTATATCTACTAAGCTTTTTAGTCGCTACTAAGTCTATTAATTTAAGTTTCTTTCTAAGTTTAACTTTAAAATTATCTATTATTTAAATACTTTAAATAGATATATAAATATTTTAATCCGCTAGACTAAGCCCTAAAAAGATCTTAATCTTTAATAGTAGATAATCCTTAAGCCTAGAAACCTCGATATTTAAATCCGAGCCTAGAAGAAGGATATCCTCGCTATTTAAGCGGCTCTTCTAGCTCCTATCTAAGGTAGAAAAGCCTTATATTCTATTATTCTAGCCTCTAAATTAGAGCTAGATAAGCCTTAATCTAATTTAGAACCTAAACTAGATTTAGAAGATACTATTTAGTTAGTCTATATAGATAGTAAGTAAGTCTAGATTATAATTAATATCTTATAGATAGATATTTAGAAGCTAAAGGGCTTCCCTCTATTAAAATATAAATTATATAATAATAGGATCTATTTTAGAAATAGGCTTTTTATTCTAAATAATAATAAATTATACTTATACTTTATTAAACTCGCTTATAATATATCTATAGCGGGTTATCTAGACTATATTAAAATCTATAAGGTTTTAATTTATTTATACTACTAGCTAGAAATTTCTAACTTTATAAAATAATTTATTATTAACTACTATAATTATATCTATATTAAAGTCTCTTATAAAAAGTATCTAAGACTTTTAAGGCCTCTATTTATATTATAAAGGCGATAGGCCTATATCTTAATAGATTTTATTATCGGGTTATCTCTAAATATTAACTATTATAGCTAGAAGTATATTAATATTTTTATAATTATAGACTAATTAATAAAAATAGTAAAATATATTTCTATAAATAGAATTATAGTTAAAGATATAGCCTATATCTTCTATCTTTATATCTAGAAAGACTACAGGCTCCCTTATAATTTTATTACTAATCGGGATATATAGTTCGAGAACTATTTCTAGTATAAACTATATATTTATTATAAAATTAAGGCTAGCCTCTCTACTGCCTTTTATCTAGAAATAGATAGCTAGACTAAGCGAGCTAATATAGTATTAGAATAGTATCTAAAGATCTTTATAAACTTTCTTTAAGACGACTAAATAAAATAGCTTCCTTTAGCTAAATTTATTATTAATAACTATTTTTTAAAAACTACCTAGTTTATCTTATTC
The DNA here is from genome assembly GCA_013423325.1 of Usnea hakonensis. Classification (NCBI taxonomy): domain Eukaryota; kingdom Fungi; phylum Ascomycota; class Lecanoromycetes; order Lecanorales; family Parmeliaceae; genus Usnea; species Usnea hakonensis. Next base: position 861 of record BLJB01000468.1, on the reverse strand, counting down.
TTTATAAATTTAGACTAGTACTCCTATATAGGTTTTAAATCTAGCTCCTATTAGGAAGATTATATTATAAACTACTAGTAACTTAAAAACTAACTATATACTAACGGCTTCGCCTTATAAATAGATTATATTAACGAAATTATAAATATCTAAATAATATTTATTTAGGCCTTCTAAGAAGAATTCGCTAATCGAAACTAATAACTTATATTTAAATATTAAGTCTATAACTTAGTATAGCTAGACGCTAGAAATCTATAGTTCTAGTATACCTTTAAGAAGCTTTTAGAGAAATTTAAAGGGCCTTTCCCTATTATTAAAAATATTAGAATTTATATTTATTAATTAGAACTCCTCTTAAATTAGTCTTATTATAATATCTTTTATATTAACTTTTTATAATTTATAGCCTTTAATCTAGTTTCTAGTTAAATCCCCTTAGTCCTATTTTTTTTCCTCGATACCTAAAATTAAGATATCTAGATTATCGAGTTAATTAAGGATAGTAAAATAGAGCGTAGTACCCTAAAATTTAGAATTAAATAGGAAGATATTTACTACTATATTTAGAAATTTTTTAAATATATTTATATAGTCTCTAAGGCCCTAAATAATTATTTTAAATAATATCTAGAACGCGCTAGCTATACTACTTAGACTATATATAAAGAAAACCCTAACGATTTTAATATAGAGTCTAATTCTAATCTAGAAGATAACTTATTTATATCTACCCGCTTAGAAAGTACTAAATCTAAATTATCTAGAATCTAATCTTAGGGGGGAGATACTATTACAGTTTCTTAATATATATATAGTATATAATATTTAAATCTATATTTACTTATTCTAAATATATAT
>BLJB01000467.1:61976-99977 GCA_013423325.1 Usnea hakonensis | reverse complement strand
GATCTATATATAGATAGTAATATATATATAGAGAAGTAGTAAGGTTTTTCCCTAATAATATATCCGTAAGACGATAGTATCAAATGGTTTTCTTGCTACGAGTTGATAAGAGTCAAAGGATCCCGTANNAAAGGATCCCGTAATTACCTTTCGAAGTTTAGGTAGACACGACGTATAAATTCAAATTCAAATACGTATTAATATCTACTCTATTAACTCTAATATTATATACTATTATTAAATATATCTTTTATATAATACTAATTAATATATATTTTTTTATAAATTAAAATATATTCTTTTCTAAATCTTTTTTTATATCTATTATAGTTATCTAGATTAAAAGGTCGCTATTATAAAAATAATATATTATCTCTAGCTATTTAACTCTCTCTCTTTATATCTATATATCTTTTAGTTCTTTTAGAATCTTTTTTACTATTTCTTTTATATTTTTACTTTTCTTCTTATCTCTAATTTATATTAGAAGCTATCTCTATTTTTTTAAATCCTTTAGTTAGATTATATAGACTATAGTATTAGAGAGGCCTTTTTTAGATATTTTAAATAGGTTTCTTTAGCTTTATCTAATAATTAGACTATCTTAATATATTAATATATTTATTTAATTTTTTATTTATTTTTTTTTATATTATCTTATCTACTTTTCTTTCTTTTATTATAGCTTTATATATAACTTTATAATTTCTTAACTCTATCCTTCTATAAGTACTTATATAATATTAATTAATACGTTTTCTACTACTTAGTATTTATTTAATATAAATTTAAATAGGATCTTAAACATTTAAAGTATCTCTTCTAGGCTCTCTATCTATATTATTAATATCGCGAATATAATAGCCGCGTCTTATTCTACTTCTATATTAATATACTCTACCCCCTTAAAAGTAGTAGTAGTCCCTATTATATCTATATCTAGTAGTATATCTTCTTCTTCTAGTTCCCTACCTAATATGAAAGGCTTCTCTTCGTGCTGGTTATTGTACTTCATTTTTCTTTACTAGAAAGAGCTTCTTCTTCTATAGTAATTATAGATAAAATAAAGATAAAGTTAATATTTAGAATATAAAAAGGCCTAGAAGATATATAGATAGACTATAAAAACTTATAGAATTTATATTAAGGGGTCTAATTATATTAATAGATAAGATAGTATTAAATAAATTTATAAAGCTTTTTAAAGAGATTATAGATATATAGGCCCTTAGTAATTCTTTTATATATTCGAGTATAACCTAGATATCTAAATTTATTATATATAAGTTAGAATATATTCTTTTCTAAAGTTATTAAAATATATAGCCGAAGGCTTTTCTTATTATTATTAAAATAAAGTAGTCTATCTACTAGTATATATAATAATATAGTAGTATTCTTATCTAATTTTATATTAGTTTTAACTATATAGATAATTCGATTTTATCTATTATTATAGTAGCCCTCTTATATATATTACTAAAAGGTATTAGATATAATAATAAGGCTTACTAGAAAAGTATTAATTTAATTAAAAATAAAATTATTAAACTAATATAAAATAGATTAATTAGTTAGTCTTAATAGAGTATCTAGTACTATATTCTATTTATCTATCTTATAGCGTACCTCGATCTAAAAATACTATAAGTACTCTAATATATATACTAGATATAAATTAAGCTTTTTTATTAATATAATATTTAAACTACTTTATCGTATAATATCTAGAATTATTAAATAGTTAGTATAAATAATTATTACTTTAGTAGAAGCCTTAATTAGATATCTTACTTTTTTAATAATCTAGATTAAACTAGCTACTTCTAACTTAATAAGCTAATAGTATAACTCGGCTAATATTAATTATCTAGATAGAAATAAAATAGGTTATAATAACTTTTATTTTAAAGCTTTAGTAAAGGCTTTATTAGATTTTACTACCTTAGAGTTTAATAACCTTATAGTAAACGCTTTATCTATTATAATAGAATTATACTTTATTAAAGGCTTCTATAGCGTTAGCTTAGAATTATCTATTATAATGTAGGGTAGGATACATCGTAGTTATATTGCCTATAGAGTGCTACAAAGGAAAGTAAGACTAAGAAGGTAAAGTTATATAATAAAGTTATAATCTACTTTTAATACTCCCCTTTAAGCGTATACTTCGTATACTTACCTACTAAATTAAGACTAGCGCTAGGTAGCTAAAATAAGAATTACTCCCCTATATATAAACGCGAATAGAAATAGCGTATAGATAGTATAAGCCCCCCTAGAATAATACTATTATAGCGGTACCTCTAAACTAATAAGATTATAAAATTTATTAAATTTATCTTTATATAAGGCCTTAGTAAGCCCATTAATAACTTATCTATTAGTAGGAATATATTCTAAAGCGATATTCTTAATAGTAATTTATTCGCGTATATAATAGTACTATATATTAATATATTTAGTATATATATAAAATTAGGGGTTTTTAGCTAATATTATTATACTTTAATTATTATAATAGATAACTACTATCTTAGTAGCTTAGTATTCGAGATTAAGTTAATTTAAAAGACTATATAGCTATACTACTTTTTTAGTAGCTTATATTTAGTCGATATACTCGGCCTTATAGATTAAAAGTACTATAATAGATTATTATTTAGATAATTAGCTAATTATAGTATTACCTATATTAAAGATATATCTAGAAATAGAGTATTAAGTATCTTAATTACTAGCCTAATTAATATCTATATACTCTATTAGGGACTCTAGTTCTCCCCTATAGATAAGCTAGTAATTAATAGTCTATCTAAAATATTAAAAGATTCGCTTAATAGCTTTCTAATATAACTTATTTAGATTTAAGCTATACCGAGATACTATTAAGATAGTATACGCGATATCGGGCCTTATACTAAGTATTACGTATATTAGTAACCTAATAGTAGATTAATAGGCGGTACGAGAAGCCTTAGTAGTCTAGAAATCCTTTTCGGCCGCTTAATACTTCTCTATACTTATTAGGGTAGAGGTTCCTTTAGATTCCTATATATTATATTTAGTAATAAATTTCTAGATATAGCTAGCCTAGCCGAGTCGTAAGATTTAATTAGCCCGATCTCTAGTAATAATTATATTAAGATAATAATAATACTCGCCTAAATTAGTTATTTTAAAGCGCTTATAAAACTTATCTTTAATATATTAGATCCTCTATTTATCGGGCCCTATAAGTAGAATATTATCTATATAAATAGTAATAATAGTAGCGCCGTTACTAAAGACGGAGTAGTCGGCTATAATAAACTTAAATCTAAACTCTATAAAAAATACTACTAGAGTATTATATTATACTCTAAAAGATTATTTAAGGCTATATAGTACCTTTTTTAATTTATATACCTTATATTTACCTCTAGACTTAAATCCTATAGACTAAATAATATAAATAATCTCCTTTATATTACTATATAGAAAGGCTATTTTAATATCTATTTACTCTAATTTCTAATTTAGGACTATAGCTAAAGTAAAGATAGCCTTATAACTTATAGACTTTATAATAGAGACGAAAGTCTTATTAAAATTAATATCTTCGCGTTATTTAAAGCTATATACTATCTAGTATACTTTATATTTTACGACCTCTCCCTAAAGCCCTCGCTTAATTTTATAGACCTATTTATCTCCTAAGGTATATATATTTAAGAAAAGATCTATAAGAGTCTATATTCTATTAGTTATTTAGAAGTCTACCTCTTTCTATATAGTAAGCTTCTAATATATTCTTAAATATTTATTAGCTATTACCTCTTTATAACTTTAAAATTTATATAGTTTAGAAATATTAGCTTTAATTAATAAGAATAATAGATTAAATATAAAATTATAATATACTTAAAAAATTTTATATCTTAGTAGCTATTATTTTAAAGGCTAACTATCTATTATTAATCGAATAGTAGACTTTATATCTATTACTAAATATAAATATACTAAGTCCCTAGAGACTATTAAGAGTATAAGAGTATTATTATTAAGAGTATTAGATAATTCTAATAGCTCTAGCTCTAGTACTATATCTAATAACTCCTCTAAAGCTATACGTAGGGAAGTTAGTACTATTAGTATATCTCCCCTTATAAGTCTTAGGGGCTATATTCTTTTTAGCTAGATAGGAGGTATAGAAGTAACTAATATAGACGCTACTAGCGCTAATACTAATATAATTAGGATTCTAATTATAGTTATATACTATTTAGCTATAGTAGAGTTAGCTATTTCTATAAAGTCTTTATATCTTCTTTTACTACTCTCCTCTAGAGATAATATTAAAGGGGCTATAGGATCTATATTATTAAGAGTATTAATATAACGCTTATTACGAGTCTCTAGAAATCTTATATTATTAGCTTATTATACCCCGAAAGGGGTAAGTTCTATTAGGGTAAACTTAGATAGAATATTATTAATTTAATATATATTAGAGAAGACTTTAATTTTACTATTAGATATAAGTATATAATAAAAGCGATTTTTATAGCTAAAGAGCTTACCCTTATATATATAATCTTAATACTTAATCTATTTAATATTTTCTAGATATACCTAATAGTAGCTTATCTATCTAATAATATATAAGTATAAAAGATCTAGAGGATATTCTATATATATCTAGTAAAGGGTAATATTCTAATCTAAGATAGACTATATATTATAAAGATAATTTAAAGTCTTTATAAATTTAGTTTAGAATCTCTAGAATAGACTACTCTTTTTAAATATAGTACTAGCTTTTTATTAGATTATTTATCTAAAATATTCTAACTTACTATTTATTTAGGGGTTCCTAGATATAATATCTTCCTAAGTAATACTTTTAATAAGACGATATATATATATTTCGTAATTATTATACTTAGTATTATAATCTATATAAAAGCGGGTATATTTATAATCTTTATATTCTACTTAATTTAGAAAGGACTTAAATATTTTAAAGACTATAAGCCCTTCTTTATTTAGTAGAAAGATTATAGTAGACCTAAGAGTCTTATTATCTAAAAAGGTAATTATCTACTAATAGCTATTATAAGAAGTAGAGAATAGACCCTAAATATTATTATAGATTAAATCGTTTTCCTAGTATCTAGACTCTATATAGTACTTATACGATTCGACTTTTATATTAATAATATTATATAGTTTATATATATTAGTAGAAGGAGGAATAGTAAAGTCTATTTTAATATATATCTTAATAAGCTTCTTAAGGTTTTAGTAATCTAAATAATTATAGTAGTTATACTATATTTATAAAGTCTCCTTATTAATTTAAGACTCTAGATTAGTAGTAAAAATAGTTATATTTAAAGGGGATATATTATAAATAGGAATATCTCTATTAATAACTATTAGATATATAGAGGCTTTAATCTATATATTAAGTATATATAAATAATTATACTAGTATCTAAAAATAATACTATACTTTCTAATATTAATTCTATTTAGTACGAGTATAAGAAATATATCTTAGTCCTCGAGCTATCTCTAAAAAATTAGGTTTAACTTATTTATAAGTATATACTAGATATTATTAATAATTAGTATCTATTTATCTTTAAGGCCTTTATATTAAAGCTAAATTTAACTAGTTCCTTTAACTAGAATATAGTCTATAATACTATTAATTTTAGCTAGTATTATAAAGGGGGTAAAGGTCTAAAAGATTAAATAATTTCTTACTATATACTAGATATAAGTACTATTAATAAACTATAGTATTAAGAGTATAGTAGTTATAAAGATAAAGGATATTTATACTATTATTTTCTAAAAGGGTAGAGGCTAAGTAGTCTAATTTTAGAGCTACTAAAAATTTATAATAAAATATATAGCTTTAGAGCTAGACTACTTAATATAAGCTATAAAGCTAAATACTATAGACTTAATAACTATTACTATAGCTACTAAAGTCTTAGTAGCTAGCTTAAAATTATTAGAGGTATTATTACTATTACCTTTATAGCTATCTTAACTACTATATCCGCTACGTTTATAATTATTATAGTTATAGGAATTATTACTATTATTATTACTATTCCTATTATTCTCCTTTCTTTTTAAATAGGGGTATAGAGAGATATATTCTAAATTATTATACTAGTCCTTTTTATAGTAGTTATAGTACTTATAGATCTAGGTATATATATATAAATTACTAGTATATATATCTATTTAAATCTTATTTTTAGAAGCTCCCCCGATAGCTACTAAAGTAATAATACTCTACGGAGTATATATAAAAATACTATTAACTAAGATAACTAATATCTAGATTTTAATAAAGGATATAGAGTTTATAGGGTTTATAATAATATTAATAAACCGAGTAATAGTATAATCTAAGTTAAACTTATACTCGCTATTATTATTAAAGGTATTATAGATTTAATTATACTATTCGTAGTACGAGTTATAGACTAAGTCTAAGTCTAAATAAAAGTAGTAGATTTTCTAGTTCTTATTAAAATAAAGCTTTAAAGATAGAGTATTAAACTCTTCTAATATCTTAATAAAATTATTAATATAGATCTAAAGATCGTTATTATAGTCTATTAAATTAATAGTATTAAGTTTTCTAAAGATTAAATTAAGGATATTAAAGCCCTAAGGCTTATACTTTTTAAAGATTATCTAGACCTTTTTAATATTAGTTTTATCTTTAATTATAGAGCGAGGATTACGCTTATAATAAGATTTAAATATAATATAGATCTTATCTTAAGTCTATTTCTAGGCTTCGAGCTTATTAGTAGTTACTCCGATAGAGGCTATATAGTCTTTTATAATATAGCGCTATATATTTAAGAGCTTTAATTTATTCTCGAATTATTATTTTTATACTTAATAGTTTAAAGCGCCTTTAAGCTTATTAATATTATTTAAATAGTTTAAAAAGGCTAAGATTTTAGTTTCTTTACTTAATATAGTTAAAATCTAATTCTTCCTTAATTAGGGGTAATAATAATAATAATTTAGATAAGCTACTAATATACTAAATAGATATATAAGCTATCTAAGTCCGAATTATATAAGTTAAGGCTATATAATTTACTAGTCTTAATTTTAGTAATAATATATTTAAGCCTATACTTCTATTTCTACTTCTATTTCTATTTAAGCTTAAACTTAAACTAGAACTTAAACTAGAATTTAAACTAGAACTTAAATTTATATTTAAAGTTTTTAGTACTAGTAATATCGGCCTAGCTTATAAATTAAAGAGATTAATATCTAAAGATATTTCTATAATTAATTTAGAGGTAGATTATCTAGAAGTAGACGTAGAGTTAATAAAAGACTTTAGACTATACTCGCTATCTATATTACTATTCGTAATTTAGAATAGTATTTTAAGAATAAGTAAAAAGTCTCTTTTAGCTTTATAATTCTTATAATATAGTTAAGATCTCTATTTACGAAGGGTCTTTTTTATAGACTAAGGCTAAGGGAGTAGAAAATAATATTAATAATTCTAGTATAAAAGATTAAAGGAGGGAGTTAAATTTATTCTTTATAATTAATACTCTCTTAATAGAATTATCTTAACTAGATTTTTTATCCGAATTATATTTATTTTAAATAGTATCTATATTTAAGGGAAATAAGTTTCTCCTTAGTTATTTAGTATAGATATTAATTTCTATCTAATTATATTCTACTTTTTCTACCGATCGCTTTAAGGTAGATATAATACTATTTATATCTAGTTTAAAAATATTTATCTCTAATTTAAAGATATCTATATCTTATAATTTTCTAGCTTAATAATATTATTTTTTAGCGCGTCTACGCGCTACTTTATCTATATATATTGATAGAGGCTAAAAAGGCTATTAGCCTTAGAATTTACTCTTTTCTAATAGAGGCTAGAGAGGCTAAGACTATTCTTTACCCTAGTCTCTACTTACCTCTACTTATACCTCTATTTATAAAAGCTATAGAAAAGGTTAGGATTTATATCTTCTAAATTTATCTATCTATTTAGTTTTTATCCTTATTTATATTAATAGTTAGAATTAAGAAGATTAGTTTAGCTTCTTTTTAATCGTTATTATAAATATTATATAATTAACTTTAGACTATAAATCTAGATACTCGCTACTATATTTATAATATTTATTAGTATATAAATAAGGGTATATTCCCCTTTATTTAGTATATCCTATATAGGGAAGGTAATCTTCTAGGGGCTAAAATATATATAATTAGCTAGTTTAAAGTAAGCCTTAATAATACCTTAGCTTTACTAGCCTTCGATATTAACGGCGTTAAGTCGAGGCTAGAGAATTACTAGTATTTTTTATATAATTCCTAGCCCTCGAATTTATAACGAATTATAACTATTTAGGCCTAAATAACTATTTATATATAGGAATTTCTTACCTTTAAAGGTTATTAAATAGAGTATTACTATAGCGCTTAATAATATAGCTATCGCTATATAGAGAGTCGCTATTAATATTCTAACTATAATATACTAGAATACTATTAGGTAAAGCCCGGGCTTATAGTCTATTATAATATAGGGTAGGATATATCGTAATTATATTATCTATAGAGTACTACGAAGGAAAGTAAGACTAAGAAGGTAGAGTTACGTAACGAAGTTGTGACCCACTTTCAATAAATCCGTCTATAATATTAAAATTCTATATTTTATAAAAATACGATTATTTAAAAATTAAATTTAATATATATCGAGTATATACTAAAATCTAAATAAAATAAGGTTAAAGGATATATATAGAGATATATAAATATTATTAATATAAATAATTTAAATATAAGTAGTAGAATACTCTAAATATAAATAGTAAAATACTCTAAGTATTATATAAGATTCTATAAGGCCTAAAATAGGCCGATCTATAATAAAATAGATAATTACTCTAATAGTAATAGTAGTAGTAGATATAGTAAGTAAGTAGAAAAGTACCTAGAATATATTATAAGCCCCGCTATTAATATCTAAAGTTCTAGAAATTAATCCTAGAGCTCTAGAGATTAGAGCTATTTATTTTTAGTATACTTATATAAAGCTATAAAGACGAGAGTTATAAGGGCCCTTGTTACGGTCATTACTATTACTAGTATAACTATTACTAAGGTACTAGTAGTAGTGCCGTATATTAGTTAGTACTATAGTACTTAGATAGATTTCTTAGTAGTATTAATTTAGACTTTTAATATACTCTACTTTTACTTATATTATAATATAGTAGCTATAATATATAATACTAATATCTATCTTTAACTACTATTAATTAGCTATTAATAACTAGGATATCCTCTATTTATTAGGACTATAACCAGATTAAGTTAATAGTAATATATAACTAGGATTTAATTAATAAGGAGGTAAAATCTATATATAGATATAAGAAAGATATATAGGTAGAGAGATATTAAGGCGCTAAACTTAAATAGAAAAAAGGTTATATATCTTCTTTAGCCCTATAAGTAGTTATACTCGTAATATTACCCCCCCCCTTTAGAAGATATATTTATATATCTTAAGAGATAATATTCTTTATATATATAATATTATATTATTTTAGGGGCTTTCGAAATAAAGCGATTTAGTTCTAGATTAGTAAAATAGTTAATAAAAAGATATTTAGATATAGAATAATAATTTAATATTCGATTTAGAAGTAGAGATAAAATTATTAAATAAAGGCCTTCTATTAATTAGATATTATTAAATTAAATTAAATTAAATCTAATCTTAATTATAGAGCCTTATTTATAAACTTTCTTTAAAGAAATAGAGTTAAATATTAGAAAATAATTTTAATATAGATTATTAATAATAATAATAATAATAATACTCTAGAAGTAATATTAAATAGTATTAAAAGATATTTAGATATATATTAATAATAAGAATATATATAGTAGGTCTTATTTAATATAGATATTAAAAAGTTAGAGCCTTAGATAGATTCTTCTCTAATTATATTTTACTAAAAAGGATCTATATAACTCGAATCTATAAAAGTAGTCGAATAATATAATATTTAAAATATTATTAAATTAAAACTACTTTAGTAGGGCTAACGTTAATAAGGAGCCTTTAAATATTATTTATAAAACTTTTAGACTATCTCTTTAATATTATTAAACTCGCTACTATTTATATAATATTATTTATTATCTTTTAGAATATCTATCTATTTAACCTTATATTATAAATAGCTATAGTAATAATAGTATTAGGTAAAAAGTAAAGAGGTGGTCCTCTATAGGTAATATGGGTTAAATTATGGGTGGTAATAAAGATATATTATCTCTACTAATATTTACTATTAAGTATACGTATTAAGCCCCGCTATGGTAAATCCGGATAAGCGCTAGTTACCTATAAGTCCGATTTCGCTATAAGTAGATAAGTGCTAATTACCTGTAAGTCCGACTCCGCTATAAGTAGATCTAGATCTCTAGATTTATAATAGTACCCTTAAGTAAAAAAAGAATATACGCCTTCGTGTACTAGGGACGGTTTAGTAGTATAATAGTAAATATATTAGTAATAGTATAAAGATACGCTAGTAAGTAGGATATAAGAGTAGATTTATCTATTAATAGTAAGAGTATAAAGATACGCTAGTAAGTAGAGTATAAGAGTAGAATTATCTATTAATAGTAAGTATATAAATTTTTTAAAGTATTTCCTCTTCGACCTTATTTTTTAATTAATTAAAACTAGTACTAACTATATCTTATAATATTAGGAAATTACTAAAAGATTATACTTATTTAATAGGGAGCTCCCTATTTTTTTTAGAAGCCCTTATTAAGATAGTAATAATATCTTCTACTTTATCTTCTTTTCTTAAGACGCCTATAATAGAGAGATTTACTAGACTATTAGTAGTAGAAATAGCTATATCCTTAGTAGTATTAATAATAAGGGAATCGAGTATAGAATAGATAATAATAATAGTAGTAGAATTAATTATAAAATTAGGGGTAGCGAGAGCGATTAAATTAATAGTAGTAATAGCAGGTTAACCTTTTATTTTATTATCTAAATCGCTATCTAATTTATAAATTTAGTAGTAGAAACTAGGGTACGCGTTAAATATCTTATTATTAATAATATCTATAGACTTCGAAAATAATATATATAAGTAATTATAGTCTTCTTTAGAAAGTCCGTATATTACGATTATTTTAATAATAGTATCTAATATAGTATAAGGTAGTATATATATCTATATCTAATTAGAAACGCTATCCTAGTTTTATACTTATTTAGTTAGTAATAAAGATTATAATTAGAATCGTTTAGTTCGCTATTTTTTAGAACGAGGTCTAAATTTATATTTTAAAATATACGAAGTTATTTTATTAAAGACTTTATATTTATAATATTAAGTTTTATTTATAGATATAATAGATCTAATATTATTAATTTATCTATTAAGTCGTATCTCTTTTTTAATATTAGAGTAAGCTTTATTAATATTTTAATTAACTTAATAGAGATAACTAATAGGGCTTTTTTAGTAGAGATTATAATAATAGATAGAGTCTTAGATATTTTAAATAGTACTTCTATTAACTTTAATAATTTAGATATAGCTAACTTTAATTCTATCTTTTATTTCTTATTAGATAAAGTAGTAGCGGCTATATCTTTATATTTTAATATATATACTTTAGACTAGAGTATAGAAACCGTCTTAATTAGGGTAATTAATTAATTTTAAATTTTTTAGTATATATCCTTTTTTATCTATTTAACTTTAGAGTCTTAATATTTTATAATACCTTACTAGTTATTTAACTCGTTATCTTTTTTATTAGCCTTTAATTTATTTTTAATTTTATTCTTTATATACTAGATTTATCTAGTATTTCGCGTTATTTTTAATATTACTATCTTTATTATTTTTACCTTAATCTTAACCTTTAGCGAGTTTATAGTTAATAATTTATACTTAGTTAACTATACCTTTACTATAAGTCTATAGAAAATAGGCTAAGTATCTTTTAGAACTAGTCTAGATTAGATTATTAATAAATTTAATACTATTTTTTTAGAATTAAATATATTATACTTTTTTTCTAGTAGAACGTATCTAAAAATATAGGCCTCGAAGTTATAAATCTTCGCGGGCTAATCTTTATATATAAATATTAATCTTAATTTACCTTTAGTAGTAAAGACCTTAGGTTACTTAACGCCTCGATTCTCCCTAGAAAGGGTAAAGTAAATAATTATAATAATTTAAATATCGAATAATTCTAATCTATTTAGTAAATATATATCGGGGCGTTTAAGGACGTTAGTAATTAGCTTATTAAAATAAAAATATTAAGATTCTTTTTTATTAGTATTCTAATATCTCTTAATAAGTTCTTTAATATTAAGGTCTATAAATATCTTTATTTTTAGTATAGGTTATCTAACTACTATTTAGGAATATAGTTAAGAATTAGAACTATTATTTAAAAACTAGAGCTAAAAAAGTAATTAATATATTAAATAGTAGAATAAATAAATTAATATTTTAAAGAGGAGAGTAGAATAGATAAAGATTATTAATATTTTAAAGAGGAAAGTAGAAATAGATAGAGGTTATTAATATTAATAACTAAATTCGTCGCGCGTAATAATTATAATATTATTTAAGACTTTTTAGCCTTATAATTAGTAAACGACGCGATTCTCTACCTATTTTCTTTAGTAGAGCCTATATTACGTTTAATAACTAGCTTATTAATATAGGCTATATTAGGGGTAGACCGGACTATCTTTCTAGATCTTTTTTAGCCTAGTTTTCTAGTTTTACTATTTTAGCGAGCTTATAATAGTAATTAGTACCTATAGTATATATAAGTCTATTTTAATTATTAAGTCTTAATAGCTACTAATTATTATTAACTACTTAATAAAATTAATAACTATATATTTTAGAGTAAGGATATTAGATCTAATTAGTATATCTATATTTAGACTATTAATAATATAGACTTCCCTAGTAATTTAGGTAAGAGTAGTAATATTATTTAATAATATTCCTTTTAAGTAAAAAGAAAGGATAGTATAGTTATTTAAATAGTAAATCTTAGATTCTAAATTATAAATAGAGATTTTAGTAACTATTTTTATAATCTTAACTATAGTAAAAATAAATATCTAATTAGATTATTAATATTACTAGTAGTAGTAGAGAAGGTGATTGAGAAAGATGAAGTACAACAACCAGCACGACGAGAAGCCTTTCACAATAGGCAGAGAACCAGGAGAGGGAGACACACCTCTAAACGCAGAGGTAGTAGAAACCACCACTGCCCCCGAGGGGGCGGAGTACACCGACACGGAAGAAGACCAAGACGCGACTACCGGGTTTACGATACCAATAACGAAGACGGGGAACCTAGAGGAAGTACTCTAGATACTTAAGCTACTATTTATACCTGTACTAGACGACTACCGAGTAGTAGGAAACGCGTCGATAGACGCAATACGAGTCCTCGTAGAAGGATAAAACCGAGAAATCGCGAAGCTACGCGTAGAGCTATAACAGGAAAGAGAGAAGTAGGCAAGATAATAAGAAGGGGAACAAACGAGAAGCTGGGCAAGCACGCCGACGCGTCAAGGCAGCCCAGCCACTAGATGGAGTCAGGGGAATCCATTCAAAGCACCCGGAGGGGCCCCCCCGCGCGTCGCGGTCCACACGATTCAACCGGAGGATTCGAGGAAACGGAGACAGCTCCTAATACGAGTCAGAGATGAGAAGGAAAGTAAGAGCATAGGAGAAATAGCGGAAGAGATCCTAAGAGAACTAAAAGATATACGGATATAAGGAGAGGGAGTCGAACAGCTAGAGATAGCGCGCCGCCTCCGCAGTAGCGACCTCCTAATCCAGACAACTACGATAGACGTAAAGGAGGACCTGGAGAAAGACATGTCCTGGCTTACGGAGAGGTACGCGTCGGCCAGCGTTATACGAAAGGTATACCCAGTAATAGCATACGGTATCAGGGTCGATGGAGTGGATACTAGTGCCTGGCTAGGGACAAAAAGGAGGCTTGAACAGGATAACCGGAGGATGCACCTAGACCTAGAGATCATAGGAATCAGGTGGCTGTCTAATAGCTACAAGGCAAAGAAGTACTCGTCATTAGTACTGAACCTCCCGACCCTAGAGATGGTAGATGCCCTGATACTAAACGGGCTCGTGGAAGCGAAGGAAATGAAGTCTATAGAGAGGTTCGACCAGGCGGCCTCCCTGACTAGGTGCTACAAGTGCTAGGAATATGGTTATATCGCGAGAGCGTACAAAAACGAAGTACGGTGCGCTGAATGTAACCAGACACACGATACCCGAGCACATGCAACGGTAGCACTAAGGGCAGCCCCGGGCTGCGCGGCGTGCGGGAAGAAAGGCCACACCGTATACGCCGCGGATTGTCAGTTCAAGGCCAAAATGAAGAAATATACGGCGAGGAGGCTCGCGAAGAAGAGGCCGTTCTATGGTCAACTTCAGCGGGAGACGACCGAGAAGGGGAACTATGGTAGGAAAGAAGAGACGAAGACGACGGCGACGGAATCTATGGCTTCGGTCCAAAGGAGTGGACCCGCAGAACTAAAAGCTGCACTCCGAGAGAAGATCAAGGAGAGTACAAGCCAGGGCCGGGGACTCAGCGAGGAAGAGTCAATCCAAATCCGGACCGAATTTGCCAAGATTCAAGCTTTAGAGAAGGAGATCGCAACGGGAGGAACATGAAAGACAGAGAAATCCTAACGGAGGTATAACGAAAGTGGTGTTTAGATCTACAAAAGAATAGCAACACACAGGTAGAGAAGTGGTAAGGTTTTTCCCTGATGGCATATACGTAAGACGATGGTATCAAACGGTTTTCTTGCTACGGATTAAGAGGCGATAGAGAATCCCGTAATTACCTTTCATGGCTTAGGTAGACACGACGTATAAATTCAAATTCAAATTCAAAATATCTAATTAATTATTATTATTATATAGTCGGGGTTAATATAGGATTCTTTCTTTTTTAAAGTTAGCTTCTAGCTAATATAGATAGTTATATAGTAATACTTTTATTTTAATAAAATATTTATTAATATAGTTCTTTACTTCTTATTTATTTCCTTAGCCTTTTAATTAGATATTTTTAATATTATTATCTTAGATACTTACTTAGTAAGCTTTTAATTAGAGAGGAGGAAATTTATAATCTAGATATAAAGACTAATAATTTAATACTATAATTTATAGTCTTAAGGTTAGAGCTAATAGTTAAGCTAATAGTAAAATTAGAAATAATATTTAACTATTTTCTTAGTAGCTTTAATATCTATAAGAAGATAGTTTTAATTAATAAATATTAAAATAGTAAGAGTTTTAATTTTAACTAAGTTCTTATTATCTTACTAACTAGTAATTATATTAACTATACTATCTAGAAGACTAATTATTATAATAATTATTATTATATTAAAGTTAGAGGTTTATCTAGAAAGAACTTCCGATAGTAGTATTACTATATCTAATAGTATTTCCGGATTTATTATATTAACTAGTAGAAGTCTACTATTCGTACTTACGATTATTAATATCTATTAAAAAAGAGTTAATAATGTTGAAAGTAGGTATATGGAACACTTGTTTCTTAGTTAATTAATTATAGAAGCACAAGAAATATATAAGACTATTTATAAAATACTAAGACGCCAAGGTTACGTAACGAAATTATATAACTCGATAAATCTTTCTATATTAATACTCCTACTCGAGTATATTTCTTTTTCTAAAAATTAAATTCTAACTCCTATATTAATTCTATACTATACGACGGTAATATTAGGGTAGTAGAGGTAATATAATAATATAGTAGTAAATATTAGACTATATAATAGCTCGGTACTTAATCCTATAATAATATTATTATATAAACTTTCTACTTTTTATAAAAATACGATTATTTAAAAATCTTTTTTAATATCTACCGAGTATATACTAAATTTTAAATAAAACGAGGTCGGAGGATATATATAAAGGTCTATATATTATATAAGAAATATTCTAAATAGCTATAGTAACTATAATAGCTAAATAGTAGCTAGGTAAGTAGCTATAAGGCTAGAAGTAATACTTTAGGGCTAAGATAATATTATAAGTACTATAAATACCTATATAATATAGGTTAAAAAGGCCCCTATATATTAGTAGTTAGAATTAACTCTAGGGAGGAAAAGAAAAGGATTAATTAATAATTAATAGTAAAAAAAAAAGATATAAGAGGAAAGTCTATTAAGTATAGACTAGTTAATAAGACTAATAAGCTAAATTATTTAGACTAGTTAATAAGATTAATTTAGTACTAAAAGATCTAGGTAATTTAATATTTAAGGCGCTAAGAGGGGATAATAATAATAGCGATAATATATTTAAAAAGGAGATCTAGAAAGGGTAAATTATATATTAATCTTAATAGTTAAAGGTTAGAAAGGGTAAATATCTCCTATAGATTATCTAGTTATTAGTTTAGTTATCTTAGATTAATAGTTTTATAAAATATCTTAAACTTATCCCTAGAAAGAGCCTTAATTAATCTATTAGTAACTTATAAATTAGTAGAAATATATTTAAAGGTTACTAATTTATTAGCTACTTTCTCCCTATAGAAATAGTTAGTAATATTAATATATTTAGTATAACTATAAGATCTAGGGTCCTTTAATAATATAATTACCCCCTAATTATCCCTATAGATAATAATCGTTTCTAGGCTATTACTATATCTAAAATATAAAGATATTAGTAGGCTTTATAATTAAATTACCTTTTTAGTAGCTTATATTTAGCTAATATACTTAGCCTTATATATAGAGAGGATAATAGTAGCCTAATATTTAAAGGACTAGCTAATTACTATACTTCTTATATTAAATATATAGCCGGAAATAAAGTAATAAGTAGTTATATTATCTATCTAGTTAAAGTCTATATAGCTAATTAAGTTCGAAAAAGTACTCTAAAAGACTAGTTTTATATTAATAATCTCTTTAAAATATATAAAGATTCTTTTAACTACTCCCTAATACTTCTTAATTAGATTATATATATAGCGACTAATTATTAAGATAGTAAAGGCTAGATCTAGTTAAGTCTTAAATATTATATATATAAGAGATTCTATAGCTAATTAATAGCGAGTCTTATTTTTCTAAATAGTCTAATAATTATCCTCTATTAGTTCGTATTTAATTAAAGTCTTTATAAAAGTAGAGACTAGCTTAGCCTCCTATATACTATTATTATAGAATATATATTTAATATACTTAGTCTATCTAAGGCGGATAGTTCTTTTAGTATTATCTCGAGTTACTATTATCTCTAGATAATAAGTATAAGGCCCTAAATTAGTTATTTAAAACTAAGTATTAAAAGTATCCTTAATACGCTAAATATCTTTATAATTAGGATTAATTATAAGTATATTATTTATATAGAGAGCTATAATAGTACTTATATAACTATTAGTAAATATATTATAGTTAATATTAATAGGGTAGAGTTCTTACTTCTTTATAAAATTAGAAAAGGTATTATACTATATCTAAGGGAACTACTTTAGATTATATAAGACCTTATTAAGCTTATAAACCTTATTAGAATATTATTTTAATTTAAAGCTAATAGACTATATTATATAGATTACCTCTTTAACTACCCTATATAAGAAAGTAGTTTTAATATTTATCTATTTTAGATCCTAGTCTAGAGTTACTATAAGAGTAAATAAGGCCTTATAGCTTATAGGCTTAATAACTAAAGTAAAAGTCTTATTATAATTTAAGCCTTTACGCTAAGAGTATTTTAGTACTATCTAGTATATCTTATAGCGAGTAACTTCTCTTTTAAGATTTTACTTTAAGATAAATATCTACTTACCTCTTAAAAGCTTATAATCTAATAAATAGTTTATTAGCTCCTACGTTTTATTCTCTATTAGTAAATTAATCTTATCTTTTATAGTAGTCTTTTAGTTCTTACTATCGGGATTATTATTTAAGATAGCCTCGTTATAGCTTTTAGACTTATAGGATTCTCGAATAATAAATATAAATAAGGCTAGAGGGTCTAGTAAGAGGTTATAATACTATAGTTTAAAATAATTCGCGAGAGATCTAGATCTAAATAATTCTAAACTTACTATACTTAATATTAATAGAGTATTAATAGACGTTAGTACTAGCGTAATAGAGACTATAGAGATAGAAATATAAATAAGAGTAGAAGTAGATACTAGTTTATCTTTTATAGTAATAATTTAGGGGTTCGTAATAATAGATATTAAGCCTTTTCTAGGCTAAATTAATATTATTAATAATAATAATATTTCCTCTATTAGGGGAGGCTTTAGCTATTTAACGCGAAGGAATTTAGATAGAATCTTTTTCTATATTATTTAAAAGGTACGAAAAGTCCTTTTATCTTCTAATAATATTTAATAGATCTAATCTTCTTTATATTCTAAAAGCCTAATAGGACTCTTAATAATAATATAATCTTAATTAGTTTTTTAGCTAGTACTAGGTTTTCGAGTAAGGTACTAGCTATAGGAGCTAATAAAATAAAGATACTTTAGTCTTAACTATATACTAGTATTAGCTTTATAGAGGGTTAGTTTATAGCTCTAAATAAAGTAATAATTATATAAATAATTAGCTACTATTATTAGTTAAGGCTAATACTCTATAGAAAGACTTATTTTTTTAATTATAATAAAGACGTATCCCTTTAGATCTTAATTAAATCTTTTAGAGGAGCTATTTTATTTAGAATTATTTAGAGTAGTAGGCTCCTATATAATACTACTATTATTATAAAATTAATTAAACTTATAGTTAAAATATTTACTACCTTAATTTATTTATAATCTATTATATTAGAAATCTCCTTTTTCGTTATATATAAGATAATAATAAAATATAGTAAATACCTTATCTTTAGAGTAGAGGATTTCTATTTTAAAGACTTTTATATAGTTATTAAAAAAGATAATAAAGTATTTAAAATTAAACTTAATTTCTTTTATTATATTAAGATTATTATAAATAAGGTCTAAATATTATCTATTAGAGTAAATATAAAAAGTATATCTAACTTACTATATCTTCTTAATAGCGTAAGATATATAAAGTACCTTATCTATAATTTCTTTAAATAGGTCGATATTATAATATTCAAGCTATTATATATCCCCCGAGTATTTTAAATAATAATAGTAATAAGTTATAGTCTTAAAATTAGATTTATACTTTTATCTCTTTCGCGGCTTATTTTTATAATTAGAAATTATAGAGTTAAAGTTTAAATCTAAATTTAAATTTAAAGTCGAATCTAAAGTTAAATCTAAAGCTAACTCTAAATCTAAGCTATTATAACTAGATATAAAGCTAATACTAGAGTTAAAATTATAGCGAGAGCTATAGAAACGCTTTCTAATAGATATAAAGAAAATAATAGAACCTTTAATTAAATTAGCGGCTACTATAGCCAAGCGGGATTTATATATTAGAAATAAATAAAACTTAAAAGCTTACTTTAATATTAAAACTAATATAATAAATTCTAGCTTAGGCTTATCTTCCTATATATTAAATTAATAAATATTATTACTAATAAGCTAGATAGTAATTCTCTTTATCTTAATCTTAATTTCCTTAGAAATAATTTTTATTAGATAGCTTAATTATATTAGTTTACTTTAAGAAATTAGATTTATAAATAGACTAAAAATATAAAGAATATTATTAAAAATTAAAAAATAATATTAATTACTAATATTAAGTTTAATCTTAATTTTATCTTTACTAACTAATTTAAGGGATTCTCTAATCCTCTTAATTTGTCAGGGAGTGCACTGGGACCGAAGAATGGTATTTGATAGTGGCAATATGACCAGAATATTAGCTATGTAGAAGGAAGAGTGCAATTGCACTGCAAGAAATCATTGTGGGCAATGCCAAGGCGCTAGGCCAAATGAGGCTTAGCGCGTCTCCGCAGATCATGAAAAAGAGGTGTTGGGGTGAAACCATGACACTACCCCCCCCTCCACATGGCCAT
The DNA here is from genome assembly GCA_013423325.1 of Usnea hakonensis. Taxonomy (NCBI): domain Eukaryota; kingdom Fungi; phylum Ascomycota; class Lecanoromycetes; order Lecanorales; family Parmeliaceae; genus Usnea; species Usnea hakonensis. The sequence continues at coordinate 79,797 of BLJB01000467.1, read as the reverse complement.
GTCCCTATGGCCAATATCATGATGACAGCGAGGTGGTGACAGCGAGGTGTCAGTCATGCCCATGCTCCATGCTCTCGCCGAGTGCATCCACCTTCATGGTGAAATGCTGAAAAAATGACCTTCTCCGCCCTCTCAGGGCTCTGACCGTGGCAATAAGCCGAATCTCAATGCGACAGGGGTATCGATATAGTGTAACAGCCTGAAAAGGCGCTCATGGCAATGGCGTTGGTGCTGGGAATCATTAGTGAGTGTAGGTGGTTCGTGAAGAAATTCGTGATTTGGCCCATTTGGCCGAAAGTAAAAAAATCGAATGAGGCCAATTCGTGCAAATTCGCAAAGTCCGATGATTTGCCGAATCGAAACTGATTTGATGCGCTAGCCGCATGTGGCTAGGCTGGCTTCCAGTGGTGCTCGTGGCAGTGGTATTGCTGGTGAGGAGAAGGAGGAGAAATCCATTGGTGCTGCAGTGGCTATCCCACCTCTTTCGTCAATCCTTCTCCACAGCCTTCTCCTTGGCCATAATGGCCTTTACTTCTCTTGCCAGCACGTGTTATCGTCTTGTTCAAATCTTGAATAATGGTGTTGAGGCCACGAATCTCGGCCTGGTAATGTTGAATCGATAATTGCGATTCAGGTGGTGTTTCTTCTTCCTAATCCGAATCCATTTCGGAACAGGCTTTTTCTTCTTCTTCTGGTGAGAAGCGTGATCACAAGACCCACTGGCCTCGCCACGAATCTCGTTGTCTCTTGGACGGTTTCTTCTTCTTGGTGTTCCGAATCCAAATCGGAACAGGTGGAGATCTCTCCACAGGCAGACAGGTAAATCGAGTAGGTCAGGCGAGAGACAGTCGAAATGTCTCCTCGCAGGCAGGCAGTAGGTAGTAGGCAGGCAGGCAGTTGCCGAGCAGGTGAGAACAGCCGAATATCTCCTCCACAACAAGGCGATTGAGTAGGCGATATTCCGAGAAGTCTCCGCAGACAGGCAGGACAGACAGTAGTAGTAGTAGTGCAAGCGAGAGACAGTGCGCAATATCTCGTCGCAAGCAGGCAGTAGGCAGTAGTAGTAGTAGTAGTAGTAGTACCTAGGCAGTAGGCAGTTGACAGGCCTCAGGCGAGAGAAAGCCGTCGATTTTCCAGGCAAACAGGTAGAAAACCGGTGAGAAATCCCCCCAGGCAAACAGGACAGTTACAGGAGTGAATACTCAACAATGGCCACGCTCACGGCCATGCGAAGATAGCTAATATTATGTCAGGGAGTGCACTGGGACCGAAGAATGGTATTTGATAGTGGCAATATGACCAGAATATTAGCTATGTAGAAGGAAGAGTGCAATTGCACTGCAAGAAATCATTGTGGGCAATGCCAAGGCGCTAGGCCAAATGAGGCTTAGCGCGTCTCCGCAGATCATGAAAAAGAGGTGTTGGGGTGAAACCATGACACAATTAATTAGTAGTTATTGCTAATTATAAGGGAATATATCTTAAAAACTAAATAGTTAGGTATTATATAGATTAAATAATATAAGTTTAAACTCTATTATATCGAGAGTTTAGTAGGTTCTATAGATATAGTAATAGCCTCTATAATATAAGATTCTAGCTTCTTATCTTTAGAGAATACTATTTTAGGGAGTACTATATAATAGTTATATCTATTATAGTCCTAGTTAATATTAGAGTTAGAAGTCGAACTATCTTTACTATTAATATTATAGTAAGTAAGATTAATATTTTAACGAGACTTATAAAACTTCTTATAGTAATTATAATAATTATAATAATTACTCTTTTAATTATAATTATTATAGTATCTATAATCTCTATTATTATATTATTATTTATTATTATTATTCCGGCTACGGCTTAATATCTATTTATATTAGTTCGTCCTACCCTTATACTCGTTATAGGTATAGTAGTTCTTTTTATAATTCTAATAGAACTTAACTAAGCGTTAGATATAGATAGTATCTAGTCCTTCGACTATATTATTCTAGAACTTCTCGATTCTAAGAGTAGTTATAATATACGTCTCCGGTTATATTACTACTATCCCTAGAGTAGATTTAATATAACTAGCTAAAGAATTAGTTATACTTTAAATAAATTACTATATTATATATTTAAAATTATAGGCCATATCTCTATTAATATCTATAGATTTATAGTTTTAAATATAAGTTAAAAAGTAATTCTTATATTACTTTTTAAGATTTATATAAAAGAGAAAGATAAAGATATTATTATTAAAGCCTATCCTCTCGTATATATTAATAATATTATTATAAAGTTCCTTAAACTTCTTAATATATTTAGTAATATTCGTGTAGTCTTAAAGCTTAAGAGTAAATAGCCAATAATAGAAATTATTAAGAATATCGAAGCCTTTAGACTTATAATTAACTTTAATAGCTTCCTAAAAGAGGTATATATTAGTAGTATAGCCCTTATAATTATTATAGTAATTAATATCTAAATAATTAAATATAATATTATAGACTAAAAAGTATTTATTCTCCTATTTTTTAAAATAGTCGTTATAGGTACTATTACTAAGCTTAGAAATAAAAATTAATTAAAATAATTTAGGCGTAATACCTTTTAGAGTAGTATTCCTTTTTATAGTATTAGCGTTCTTAATTTAATAAATATTAGCTTAAATAATTTTTACTAGAAAGGTTAATTAAGGTATAGTAATATATCTCTATAATATAATAATAATAAAATAAATTTATATTTCTCGCTTTTATATCTAGTACCTTTTAGGGTTCTTAAATTTAGTAATCTTTAGTAAGGCTAGTACTCTTATCGAGTCGTTTTCTATAGCTTAATAATAATAAGATATATAAGGGTAATTTAACTTTATACCTAAATAAGTTAATATTACTATATATAGAAAATATTAATTCCTTTATAAAGAATTTAGAAGTAGTTAAAGTAGACTCCCTAGATTTAGATAGATAATATATATCTTACTCGTATTTTAGGGCCTTTTAGATAAATTTACTAAGCTAATTTAAAAGTTAGATAGTAGCGTATCTATAAGATTCGCCCTTTTTAATAATACTATATATATTAAAGTTATAGTAGTAACGAGGGAAGTCTTATATAAGGATTTAGTACTATTTATATTTATATAGCTAATTCTACTTAAAGATATAGTAGACTCCGTCTACTTCTTTATAATTAATAATAATTTAAACTTTCTATTTAGGAGTTAAGGTATAGAAAGAATAATAATATATACTAATTAAAATCTAGAGATATAATAGATTATATATAATACGTATAGACCTTCTAATCTTATAGGATAAAGTTTAGAGTATATATATTAATTCTAAAACTTAGTCGAAGGTACTATCTTTATCTATTATTAATATATTCCTAGAAAGGGGTTATATTTAGTATTATATATACTTATTCTATTCTCTTACTCTTTCGAAACGCTCTTTCTTATTTATAACTTTACGCGCTACCGTTTCTAAAAATAATAGCGATAACTAATATAGAGTTAGTAGGAATTTAAGTAAGGGCGAGGTCTATTAAGATTATATAATTAATAGTTTACTCGCTATTAGTAATTAGTAATTATAATAATAGCTTAGTAATTATAGTATAGTAGCTAGAGATTTACTAATATCTAGTTTAATATAATAAGTAGTTAGGTTAAGAGCTATAATTATAAGATATCTTATACCTTATTTATAAATTAATAATAAAATTAATAATATAATATTAGTAGCTAAATAGCGCTTTTCGACTATCTAAAAGTATCGGAAAAAGATTATAAGAAGGGACTAGTAATATAAAAATAGTTCGTAATTAATTATCTAGTATCCTTTTAGATATAGTAACGGCCTAAGCGGCTCTTAGATAATAATTTAATAGTAATAGTATCTTTCGATTTATCTTAAAACGTTAGAATAAATAGTTATAAGAGATTATCTAGAATAACTAGTAAAATAAAATTAACTTCTCGCTTTTATAATTAATTATCTAAAGTCTTAGAGGTATATAATAGTTATTCGGTTTAATTAGACTACTTAGTAACTTAATAGTACTAAAAATAGATAGAGTAGATATAATTTTAGGTACTCTTAAGTCTTATAATAATAATATAGAGTAGGCGAGTATAATCTATATAATTTAGATAATCTAGAAAAACTCTATAGAGTTATAGTAATATCTAATTAGTATAATTTATAGGCGAAATAGTATCTTTTAGTAGATAATTATTAGCTAATACTAGCGCGTAACCTAATCGCGGCTAAGCTAAAGATTATAGCGTAATTTATATATTTTTAGGATTAAACCAATCTCTATATCCTTTCTATAGTCTAGTAGACTATTCCTAATATAGTATTAATTTTTATATTCGGGTATATCCCGATTAATAGATAGTATAGCTAATAATTTATTTAGCCCTTTCTAGAACTCTTATTATAAGCTAGTAGATATAATATAAAGCAAAAGGATTACTAAAATAATACCCTATAATCCGGGCTTATAACCTATTAAAAGTAGGTATATAAAATACTTATTTCTTAGTTAATTAATTATAAAAGTATAAGAAATATATAAGACTATTTATAAAATACTAAGGCGCCAAGGTTACGTGACGAAGTCACGTGACTCGGCAAACCTTCCTATTTTGACAAATAATATTATTATATCTAAATTTATTAAGATCTCGCTATATTTCTAGATTAATATCGTTATAGACAATATTAAGTTAGACTATAATAATATTTAAGCCGGTATTTTTAGTAGATTAAAAGATTTTCTAAGTATACTTATATAGTTCTCTTCGGATAATTACGTCTCTTAGGGAATATCTTTCGCGGAGTATAATATTAATAATAATATAAGATAATTCCTTAAAGTAGTTAACTAGTAATATAGTCTACTTATTAATATTAATATTAAATTTAGTTAGTCTCTTTTTAGTAGAGGCTATTTTAGCTATTTATTATATAAGAGTAGTACTTTATAGGCTTATCTATAGATTTTCTCAAATAGTAGTAGTATCCTTTACGGCTACGATATCTTTAGTATAATTAATAAATAGATATATATCTTTAAAGTAAATTTCTTTATTAGTATATTTAATTAGAGATCTAGAGTAAATTAATACTCTATTATAGTAAAGATCGAAGAAGTCTAGATTACTAGAATTCTATTATTCGAGTCTATTAGTAGTATTAATACTATTATAATTATTTTATTTATTATTACTAGATAGTCTTTATACTTCTATTATACCTTGTTTAAACTCGGCTATTATAGATCTTAACTTAGCTATTTAAGTTATATTAAAACCTAGGGTACTTAGGGTTACTATAACTACTTTAAATAGATTAGCTAATTATTTTAAAATACTATATCTTTAGACTTCTTCTTTAGCGGAGGTATATCTAAATATATCTATTCTAGTATCTATAAGAAGTATAAATATATTTAATAAGTAATAATTATACTCTTAATATAAGATTGATTAATTGATTGATTATATTATACGCCTATACTAGCTACTTAATATGAGCTAATAAGGGTACTATTATCGTTAAGCTAGTAGAGCTAGGCGTCGAAGAAACCTAAGGGCGAACCCCTAGATAAAAACTCTAACTAAATAATACGTTTTCTCTCTATTATACTCTCGAGGAGTCCTAGTATATTATTATATATCTTTCTTTTTTTATATCTTAATTTTTCTAATTCTTATATTTATTTCTCTTAATCGTCTCGGCCTTTAAGGGCCGGTACGATCTTTTCTTTATATACCCTTTTTAGGCTTAATAGTCTCTTCTATTCTAAGGGATAGTCTTAATTATTAAAGTTATTTACTAGCTAACTTAAAGCTATTTAATTAATCTAAATTAATTATTTATTTTACTACTATTTAAATCCCTTTAGTCGTAGTTAGTATTATCTAGAAATCCTCGGTACCTATCTCTATAAGTAACCGTAATCTATTTCTATATAATTCTAGATAGAAGAGAAGAATATATTTAATATTCTACTTTCTCTATCTATATATATAGTTAGGGTTAATCCCTAATACCCTTATTTTATTAAGAAATATATTAAGTCCGATTTTACTACTTTTTATTTAGATAGTAATCGAGCTTTTAGCTTTCTTTAATATCCTATAGTAATTAAACCTTCTATTATATAAGTCTCCCCTTTAAATAAGGGTTCTTATTATATTTAGAGTCCCTTATTAATACTTTTCCTATTTTTTTAATCTTCGATTATAGAACTAGTCTTATATTTTTTATCTTATAACGTTAATATTCTAATATTTCTTAATATTTTTAAGTAGATTAATCTATCCCTTTTTTCTTCTTATACTAATAGCTACTTAATCTTAGCTCTTTTTTTTTAGGGTCTTAAGAGCCTAGGCTTTTTTTTCCGCTATAGATATAAGCCTTAACTTCCTCCTTCTACCTCTATTAGTCTAAAAGTATTAAATAATTTATTTATTACTCTTTCTTATAGTAGCGTAGATACCTTATAAAGTCTAATATTATAGTACTAGCTTATCTAGCTAGTATTCTAATAGGGGTATTAATACTTCTACCTCTAGAACTAGAATAGGTATAACTCTATATACCCCGGTTACTTTATAGAGATACTCGTTTTATATCTTAGCTAGCTTTTTAGAGGGCCTCCGAGAGAATCCCTTAATCCCGCGAGGATAGTACTAGATCGGTACTACGAATATTAATATTAGGCGTATAACTATACTATATATTATATAATACCTAGTAAATATTACTCCCTATATCGAGCTAGCGAGATATTTTAGGGCTTATTTCTATTCTATAGTATAGATTATTAGCTAGATAATATATAGTCCCTATTAGAGTTTAGTATCTATATATAAGCCTAGTACTCTAATATTTAGATTAAGGTCTATTTTTATTTTCTTAAAATTTAAGGATACCTCTATATTAAATTTCTTTAGACTCCTTATAAGGTATACTAATTTATATTTTTTAAGGGCGAATATTACTCTATATATCTTAGTCTATCTAAGATAGATATTATAGGCCTTATATAATACTCTATAATTATCTTCTATACTTCCGCTATATATTAGTAAATAAATATTATTAATAAAACCTTCTATCTAGACGAGGAGAGCGGCCTTTATATATTATTTAATTAGAGGGGTATTAAAAAAGAAAAATAATATAAGAGAAATTAATCATCCCTAAAAAATATCTATCTCTATTATCTCTATTATACTTATCTAGCCCTCTAATATTACGGATATCGCTCTATCTATAAGAAAGCTAGACGTCTATTTTATTATCTTTTCTAGGACTCTCCTTTCTTTTAGATTATAGAGGAGCCTCTTATATAAGATATTATTAAAGGTATCTATAATATCTAGTAAAAATAGGCTAGCGATTTTCCTATTATTAATAGTACTATAATTCTATATAATATAAACTACTTCTATTAGCGATTTTAGTACTATTTTTATTAATCTATCTTTTTTTACTTCTATTTACTATTAAGAGAGAAGACTATATTTTTCTATTAATTTTATTAGCCGCTTTAAGATTACTATTTTTAGCGCTTTATCTAGAGTATTAAGTAAGGCTATTAATTAGTACGCTTTAAATTTTAAATAGTTAGATTTATTTAGCTTTTTTAATATTACTATATTAGCCTTTTTAAAGAATCTCGAATAGTATCCTAAATTAAAGTAGACTTAGAAGAGCCTAGTAAGAGAGTCTATAATATATAGAGCTATATATTTTAGAAACCAATTAGAGATTTCTAAGACGTTTAGGGCTTTATTTATTATTAGATATATAATTACTTTTATTACTTTATTATTATTAATCCTATCCCTTATAAGTATTAGAGTTAGATATTAAATATCTAGAATATTTTCTAGATTAATTATCGAGGTAGATAAGAATAGTATACTTTTTAAGATATTAATTTTATCTTTAAAACTAGACTATTTTATTCCTCTTTAATCTAGAATAGCTAAGAATTATAGTAAGAGTTTTAGGGCTATACTCCGCTCTTATCTCTATTAGACGAGCTTCTAGATTCCGTCCTTTTTTAATAACGCTTTATATACTCCCTCGCGCTAATAGAGTATATAGATTTTATATATAATTTTTACTTTCTCTTTTTCTACTCTCTAAAATTCCTTAGTTAACTATTTATCTTAGAATTAGTAATACTCTTTAAGCCTAAACTTAGCTACCTTAATAACTCTTATATAATCTATATTCTAATATAAATTCGACTTAGCCGTAGGCTCTATCTATAATATATAGTTCTCTACTATTTCTTAGAACCCTTAGTTTATAGTTTTTATAAAGGCTTTTACCTCTTTCTCTATTTCTATAGGTCTTTAAAAAAGAGTACTTTATAAGGTATAATTATTTTTAGCTATTTTAAAAATAATATCTTTTTTAGCTAGTTTCTTCTATAACTATTATTTTCTTATTAGTATCTCTTTCTACTATTATTCTAATTCTATTACTATTAGAATATAGTTAGATACGTATTCTAAGTTCTCTTTTAGGATATAGTAAACTATAGTTTAATAAACTTTTAATATTAAAAAAATTAGATCGATTATTAACTCCTAGCCCTAAGATTTCTATATAACTAAATCGTTAAATAGCCTAAAAGTTATTTCCTTAGTCTAAATAATCTTAATAAATCTATTAACTATTTTATAATATATATATTATCTCTTATTATTCTATTTAGGATAGTAAAGATTAAAGTTTCTAAGAGCTATATATTCGCCTTTTTCCTCTAAAACTTATTCTAAAAATACTAGTATTAAAAAGGCTATTATTATCTCTAGTAATACTAGTAACTAGTTATATATATTATATATCTAGAGAATTAGTTCTTAAGCGGGGGGCTAGAGAAGAATATACTCCTCCTTTTCTCTATTATCTTATTTAATATTTAACTAAAGGGAGTAAAAGTTACCCCCTTAATATTTAATTTTCTAACTAATTAGATCTATTCTTTTATTAATATAAAAGTATATCTATACCTTTAGATCTAATTTATAGGCTAGTAGAAATTTACTAGAACTCGGATTATATATTAATCTATTAAACGAGTTATAGCTCGGCTTCTAAATTACTAGTATATTATAATCTTATACTTTCTACTTCTTAAAAAGTAACGCTATTACTCTATTTTTTAACTTCTATATATTATATTATAAGACCTTTAATATATTATTCTTACTTATTAATATAGATATTAAGATCTAAACTATTAAGATTAGTATTAATTATACTTAATATTAAGATTATATTAATTATATTAATTATATTCTAGAAACCGGTCCTCCTTCTAAATTAGATTAGATATATCTATCCCGGTTCTCTTTTTTAGATCTTAGGTAGCCTTCTCGCCTTTCTTAATTATTAGTTATCTAAGATCTCTTCTAGTCTCTTCCTTTTTAGAGATACTATCTTTTATTTATTTTCTATTTAGACCGGGGCTAAGATAGATTAGACTATTATTAAGGGCTCTTTATATTATTTAGAAGTATTCTCTCTCTTCTACTTAAAGCGTTCTATTTTCTATTAGCGAACTTAGTAATTTAAACTCTATACTTCGTAATTATCTTAATAGACTATATAGTATCTCTACCCTTAGTTCTAATAATCTTTAATAGGATAAACTTTAATATAGTATTTATACTTTATTAGCTTCTAGTATAACCCCTATAAATAGCTATACTACTAATATTAGTAGTACTATTTTAATCTACTTACTATCTTCTATTTTCTATAATAGAGTAGTTAGCTATTCTCTACTATATCTTCTATTATTAGTCTATTTACCTTTTCGGGGCTCTTAGTTTTAACTAGGAGTATAGAGTATTTTTTAATCTCTCTATCTACTTTCTTTATTTATATAAATAGGGGCTATTCTACTCTTACTACTTCTAGTTTAAAATAGAGGGTACTATTCTTCTATTTTAACTTCTTAATATAAGCCCCTTAATCTTTATTATCGAATATATTAATTCTTATTAAGTTAATAGCTACTATAAAGGAGGGTTTAAGGATATAAATTAAAAGATAATTTTTCTAGATTATTTTAATATCCTTTTCTATCGCCCTCTTTATCTCCCTTAAGATTATATATAGAATAATACCCCTATTTTAGAAGTACTTTACTATAATAATAAAGTTTATTAGGGTTTTATTACTCTAGAATATATCTTTAAGCTATATTAATATAGTATATTTAATCTTCTTTCTCTCCTTTTTACTTTTTATTCTAATTATTACTCTTTTCTTATTAGCGTTCCTTACCGTAGTATATAAGGGTAATATTATCGAATATAATTACTTATAGATAGATAATCTAGTAGTATTACTAGTTACCCTCTAGGCCTAGAACTATTATAATATCGGGAGTAAGCCTTTAATTAGTTATTTCTCTATCTACTTTTAGGTCTCTTTCTATTTAGCTTTAGCTAATTCTATATATTTACTTATTAACTAGATTACTATTTTAAATAGTCTAAATTTCTATCTATTAAGATTTTTAAATAATATATTTTTTACGGTTTCTACTACGTCTTTAATTAACTAGCCTACTCTCTTAATATAATTATATTTATAACCTTTCTCCTTCTATTTTATATTATTCTTTATAGCCCTTACTATTTTTTTATTTAATCTCCCTATCCTCTTTATTATATTTATATATATAGCTAACGCGTATCCGTCTTCCTCTTCCGTATTATCTTCGATATCGCATTACCCTTCCTCGACTTCTATTAACTTCTCCTCTTAGTTCTTAGCTATACTCGTTATAACCTTTATATTAGAGGTCTCTAGAGCCCCGCAGGGGCCCTGGTGGGTGTGTTCGCAATTCGTGGTCGCCATTCCTTAATATAAGATAATAGTAACTAAATTAAGGTTTAGGCCGTAATTCTATTAAAGTAATTATAGAAGGTCTAGCTATAACTTTTTAGAAGGGAAGGTATAGCCTTCTAGCTAAATATAAATTATAGATAAATTAGTAAGGCTTTAAAATTAATTTTAAAGTATTAGTTAATAATACTATAACTACTAGTATTTAATAATATAGTAACGGGAGGCGTATGTCAAAATAGGAAGGTTTGCCGAGTCACGTGACTTCGTTACGTGACCTTGGCGCCTTAGTATTTTATAAATAGTCTTATATATTTCTTATACTTCTATAATTAATTAACTAAGAAATAAGTATTCTATATACCTACTTTTAATAGATTATAAGCCCGGATTATAGGGTATTATTTTAGTAATCCTTTTACTTTATATTATATCTACTAGCTTATAATAAGAGTTCTAGAAAGGGCTAAATAAATTACTAGCTATACTATCTATTAGTTAGAATATACCCGAATATAAAAATTAATATTATATTAGAAATAGCCTACTAGGCTATAGAAAGAATATAGAGATTAGTTTAATTCTAAAAATATATAAATTACGCTATAACCTTTAGCTTAGTCGCGACCGGGTTACGTACTAGTATTAGCTAATAATTATCTACTAAAAGATACTATTCCGCCTATAGATTATACTAATTAGATATTACTATAACTCTATAGAGTTTTTTTAGACTATCTAAACTATATAGACTATACTCGCCTACTCTATATTACTATTATAAGGCTTAAAAGTATCTAAAACTATATCTACTCTATCTATTTTTAGTACTATTAAGTTACTAAGCGGTCTAATTAAACCGAATAGCTATTATATACCTCTAAGACTCTAGATAACTAATTATAAAAGCGAGAAGTTAGTTTTATTTTATTAGTTATTTTAGATAATCTCTTATAACTATCTATTCCGATATTTTAAGATAAGTTAAAGGACGTTATTACTATTAAACTACTATTTAAGAGCCGTTTAGATCGTTACTATATTTAAAAGGATACTAAATAACTAATTATAAGCTATTTTTATATTACTAGTCCCTCCTTATAATCTCTTTCTAATACTTTTAAATAATCGAAAGGCGCTATTTAACTACTAATACTATACTATTAATTCTATTATTAATTTATAAATAAGATATAAGATATCTTATAATTATAGCTCTTAGTCTAACTACTTACTATACTAAACTAGGTATTAGTAAATCTTTAGCTACTACGCTATAATTATCGAGCTACTATCGTAATTATCGATCGCTAATAGCGAGCGAACTACTAACTATATAATCTCGATAGGCCTCGCCCTTATTTAAATTCCTACTAACTCCTAAATAGAAAGCTTAAATTATTATCGATTACGAAGAAGTAGACGGAGTCTACTATATCTCTAAATAGGATTAGCTATATAAATATAAATAGTACTAGATCCTTATATAAGACTTCCCTCGTTACTACTATAACCTTAATATATATAGTACCGTTAGAAAGGGCGAATCTTATAGACGCGTTACTATCTAACTTCTAAATTAGCTTAATAAACCGATCTAGAAGACCCTAGAATACGAGTAAGACGTATACTATCCGCCTAAATCTAGGGAGTCTACTCTAACTACTTCTAGATTCTTTACTAAGGAATTAATATCTTCTATATATAGTAATACTAACTTATTTAGGTATAAAGTTAAATTACCCTTATATACCTTATTACTATTAAGCTATAGAAAACGACTCGATAAGAGTACTAGCCCTACTAAAGATCGCTAAGCTTAAGAACCCCGAAGGATAGGCTTTAATAATAATATCCTTATCTTTCTCTTCTATATAGATCTTAGGAAATAATATAAGGATTACTTCTTAATCTATACCTAAAACCACAAACCTATAGATACTAATAGAGATACGGCCTATAGTCTCGAGTATACGATATAGCGATTTATTTAAAGTATAACTAATCCTTTAACTAGTCGTACCGAATCTACTCTAGGGATAGTAGTAATATAATCGGAGGCGTATATTATAACTATTTTTAGAATCGAGAAGCTCTAAAATAATATAGTTAAAGGACTAGATACTATCTATATTTAATACTTAGTTAAGTTCTATTAAAATTATAAAAAGAACTATTATACCCGTAATAAGTATAAGAGTAAGACGAACTAATATAAGTAGATATTAAGTCATAGCTAAAATAATAATAATAAGTAATAATATAATAATAGAGATTATAGATATTATAATAATCGTAATTAAAAGAGTAACTATTATGATTACTATAACCGCTATAAGAAGTCTTATAAGCCTTATTAGAATACTAACCCTACTTACTATAATACTAATAGTAAAGATAGTTCGGCTTCTAACTCTAATACTAACTAGAATTATAGTAGATATAACTATTATATAGTACTCTCTAAAATAGTACTCCCTAAAGATAAGAAGCTAGAATCCTATATTATAGAGACTATTACTATATCTATAGAACCCGCTAAACTCCTAATATAATAGGGTTTAGATTTATATTATTTAGTCTATATAATACCTAATTATTTAGTCTTTAAGATATATTCCCTTATAATTAGCGATAACTACTAGCTAATTAGAGGGATTAAGAGATCCCTTAAACTAGTTAGTAAAGATAAAATTAAGATTAAATTTAATATTAATAATTAATATTATTTTCTAATTTTTAATAATATTCTTTATATTCCTAGTCTATCTATAAACCTAATTTCTTAGGGTAAGCTAATATAATTAGGTTATCTAATAAAAATTATTTCTAAAGGAATTAAGATTAAGATAAGAGGAATTACTATTTAGCTTATTAATAATAATATTTATTAATTTAATATATAGAAAGATAAGCCTAAGCTAGAGCTTACTATATTAGTTCTAATATTAAAGTAAGCCTCTAAGTCTTATTTATCCCTAATATATAAATCCCGCTCGACTATAGTAGTCGCTAATCCGATTAGAGGTCTTATTATCTCCTCTATATCTATTAGAAAGCGTCCCTATAGCTCTCGCTATAATTCCGACTCTAGTATTAGCTCTATATCTAGTTATAATAGCTTAAGTTTAGAGTTAGCTTTAGATTTAGCTTTAGATTTAATTTTAGATTTAGATTTAGATTTAAACTTTAACTTTATAATTTCTAATTATAAGGATAGACCGCGAAAGAGATAAAAGTATAAATCTAATTCTAAAACTATAACTTATTACTATTACTATCTAGGGTATTTAGGGGATATATAATAGCTCGAATATTATAGTATTAATCTATTTAAAAAAGTTATAGATGAGGTATTTTATATATCTTACGCTATTAAAAAGATATAGTAAATTAAATATACTTCTTATATTTATTCTAGTAAATAATATTTAGACTTTATCTATAATAATCTTAGTATAATAGAAGAAATTAAGCTCGATTTTAAATACTTTATTATCTTTTTTAATAACTATATAAAAGTCTTTAAGATAGAAATCCTCCGCTCTAAAGATAAGATATTCGCTATATTTTACTATTATTTTATATATAACGAAAAAGGAGATTTCTAGTATAATAGACTATAAATAGATTAGGGCGGTAAATACTCTAATTATAAATTTAACTAGTTTTATAGTAATAGTAGTATTATATAGAAGCCTACTATCTTAAATAACCCTAAATAGAATAGCTCCTCTAAAAGACTTAATTAAGATCTAAAGGGATATATCTTTATTATAATTAAAGAGATAGGTCTCTTTATAAAGTACTAGCCTTAACTAATAATAGTAGCTAGTTATTTATATAATTATTATTTTACTATAAGCTATAAGCTAACCCCCTATAAAGCTAATATTAGTATATAGCTAAAATTAAAGTATCTTTATCCTATTAGCTTCTATAGCTAGTACCTCGCTTAAAAACCTAGTACTAACTAGAAAACTAGTTAAGATTATATTATTATTAAGAGTCCTACTAGGCTCCTAGAATATAAAGGAGATTAGATCTATTAGATATTATTAGAAGATAAAAGGACTTTTCGTACCTTTTAAATAATATAGAAAAAGATTCTATCTAAATTCCTTTATATTAAATAGTTAAAGCCTCCCTTAGTAGAGGAAATATCGCCGCTATTAATAATATTAATTTAGTCTAGAAAAGGCTTAATACTTATTACTATAAACCCCTAAATTATTATTATAGAAGATAAACTAGTATTTACTTCTACTTCTATCTATACTTTTATCTCTATAGCCTCTATTATACTAATATTAACGCCTACTAGTACCCTACTAATACTAAATATAATAAGTTTAGAATTATCTAGATCTAGATCTTTTATAAATTATTTTAAACTATAATATTATAATCTCTTACTAGACCCTCTAGCCTTATTTATATCTATCGTTCGAGAATCCTATAAGCCTAAAAGCTATAATAAGGCTATCTCGAATAATAATCCTAATAGTAAGAATTAGAAGACTACTATAAAAGACGAAATTAATTCGTTAATAAAAAATAGGATATAGGAGTTAATAGACTATCTATTAAACTATAAGCCTCTAAGAGGTAAGTAGATATTTACCCTAAAGCGAGGCCCTAAAGGAGAAGTTACTCGCTATAAGATATACTAGATAATACTAAAATACTCTTAATATAAAGGCTTAAATTATAATAAGATTTTTATTTTAATTATTAAGCTTATAAGCTATAAGGCCTTATTTACTCTTATAGCGGCTCTAAACTAAAATCTAGAATAGATAGATATTAAAATTATCTTCTTATATAAGATAGTTAAGGAGGTAATCTATATAATATAGCTTACTAGCTTTAAGTTAAAGTAATATTCTAATAAGGTCTATAAGTTTAATAAGGCCCTATATAGTCTAAAATAGTTTCTTTAAATATAATATAATATTTTCTCTAACTTTATAAAGGAGTAAAGACTCTATTCTATTAATATTAATTATAATATATTTATTAATAATTATAGGGGTACTATTATAGCTCTCTATATAGATAACGTATTTATAACTAGTCCTAATTATAGAGATATCTAGTATATTAAGGATACTCTTAATACTTAATTTTAAATAACTAACTTAGGGCCTTATACTTATTATCTAAAGATAATAGTAACTTAAGATAGAGCTAAAAGAATTATCCGCCTTAAATAGACTAAATATATTAAATATATACTCCGCGATAATAATATATAGGAGGCTAAGCTAATCTTTATTTTTATAGAGACTTTAGCTAAATACGAACTAATAGAGGATAATTATTAGACTATTTAAAAAAATAAGACCTACTACTAATTAGCTATAGGATCTCTTATATATATAATATTTAGAACTCGATTAGATCTAGCTTTCGCTATCTTAGTAATTAGTTATTATATATATAATCTAATTAAGAAGTATTAGGAAGTAGTTAAAAGGATCTTTATATATCTTAAAGAGATTATTAATATAGAACTAGTTTTTTAGAATACTCTTTTAAACTTAATTAGCTATATAAACTTTAACTAGATAGATAATATAACTATTCGTTACTCTACTTTTAACTATATATTTAATATAGAAAATATAGTAATTAGCTAGTCCTTTAAATATTAGGTTACTATTACCCTCTCTATATATAAGGCTAAATATATTAACTAAATATAAACTACTAAAAAGGCGATTTAGTTATAAAGCCTACTAATATCTTTATATTCTAGATATAGTAATAGCCTAGAAATAATTATTATTTATAGAGATAACTAGGGGGTAATTATATTATTAAAAAACTCTAGATCTTATAATTATACTAAGTATATTAATATTACTAACTATTTCTATAGGGAGAAAGTAGCTAATAAATTAGTAGCCTTTAAATATACTCCTACTAATTTATAAGTCGCTAATAGATTAACTAAGACTCTTTCTAGGGATAAGTTTAAGATATTTCGTAAGACTATTAGTCTAAGATAATTAAATTAACGACTAAATAGTCTATAGGAGATATTCGCCCTTTTTAACCCTTAATTATTAAGATTAATATATAATTTACTCTTCCTAGATCTCCTTTTTAGGTATATTATCGCTATTATTATTATCCCCTCTTAGTACCTTAAATACTAAATTATCTAGGTCTCTTAGTATTAAATTAGTTCTATTAACTAATCTAGATAATTCGGCTTATTAATCTTATTAATTAATCTATACTTAGTAGATTTTCCTCTTATATCTTTTCTCTTTATTACTAACTACTAATTAATCCTTTTTTTTTTTCTCTCTAGAGTTAATTTTAACTACTAGTATATAGGGGCCTTTTTAACCCGTATTATACGGGTACTTATAGTACTTATAATACTATCTCGGCCCTAAAGTATTATTTCTAGCCTCGTAGCTATTTACCTAGCTATTATTTAGCTATTATAGCTATTATAGCTACTTAGAATATTCCTTATATAATATATAGATCTTTATATATATCCTCCGACCTCGTTTTACTTAAAATTTAGTATATACTTAGTAGATATTAAAAAAGATTTTTAAATAACCGTATTTTTACGAAAAGTAGAAAGTTTATATAGTAATATTATTACGGGATTAAATATCGAGCTATTATATAGTCTAATATTTATTATTATATTATTATATTACCTCTACTACCCTAATATTATCGTCGTATAGTATAGAGTTAATATGGGAGTTAGAATTTAATTTTTAGAAGAAGAAATACGCTCGAGTAGGAGTATTAAAATAGGAAGGTTTACCGAGTTACGTAACTTCGTTACGTAACCTTGGCGCCTTAGTATTTTGTAAATAGTCTTACACATTTCTTGTGCTTCCATAATTAATCAACCAAGAAACAAGTGTTCCACATACCTACTTTCAACA
>BLJB01000467.1:0-61938 GCA_013423325.1 Usnea hakonensis | reverse complement strand
CCTAATAGAGTAATATATATATATATAAATTTTTATAAAAATTCGATTTTTTAAATAATAAAATTAATAGCGTTATTATATAAGTCTATAGAGACTACCCGAAATACCCACTTTTAGCGTATTTCTAAAATTTTAGCGTAAAGTCTAAATTTTTCGATTAACGCGGTTATCTTTTTTTAAATCGACTTTTAACGGTTATAAACCTCTTTAAAAAAAAATAGGGTTATAACCCTAATTATAAACTTTAAAAGTTATAACTAAAATATCTTTATATAAGGTTTATAACTACTTTTATTTATATAGACGATTTTTTTTCTATTAGTAACCCTTAACTAAAAAAAATAGGGTTGTTAACCGGTTGCCACTCGGTTTCCGCCCCCAAATAAACTCTATAATAGGCCTAGAAAGTATTTATATTAATAGTTAACGCTACTAGTTTCTTTTATTAATAATAGATTAATCTATTTTATTAATATAGAATTATAGTCTCTTTATATTATAAGTAAAAATTATTCTATATTCTAATTATAGTGTTATAGCTACCGCAGGCCTCATGGCCTCATCTGCCGAAGGCTACCGTAGGTGGTGGCTCCTACTTCTCTAGCATTGTACTAAGTCCTAATTGGGACTAGCTCCTAATCTATATATACAAATAGAGCTATATTTATTTAGACTTATATTTACTTAATTTATTTACTTTATATATAATATATTTATATAAATAATAGACTTATTTAACTATTTACTATTCGCTACTACTATAATAAGTAGTAGTACTATTACTTCCGCTATTACTCTACTACTACCTTATTTCTTTATTATCTTATCTACTATTAGTTCTATTTAGTAATCGGTATATCTACTATTATCTTTAATTATTTAATTTATTATTTCTTTATATTAGTTAATTAGCTAATCTACCTTTATCTTTATTAATTAATCTTCTATTCTAGCTACCTTATAGTCTACTTTATATTCTAACTCGCTAGACCCTCTTATCGGCCGATTATAGAAGGTTACTCTAGAGCCCTCTATAGCTCTTATTAAAATTATATATTAAATTAAAGCCTTTTACGAGGCTACTAATAAAGCTTCTAAAATATTATAAGATATTAGTATTATTATACTATATTTTACTACTAACTACCTTTATTCTTCTAAGATAGTTACTATCTAATTAGATAATTTATTAAGTCTATACCTCTTTAGTTAGAATAAAAATATAAGCTATCTATATTAATTAGTTTAAAGCTTTCTATAATATATAGTAAACCTTAAAAAGACTCTTTCTTATATATAATTCTTTAAATAATATAAGCCTATAAATATACGTCTTATATCTAGCTATACTCTACTAGGATTATTAATATATAGGCTAATTAGTTTAAATTTATCTTTTACTATTATAGATAAAGACGTAATCTACTATATTATTAATTTATTAATTTTTACTATAACAAAGTAAGTAGTTATACGTCTTATTACTAATACTATTATTAATACTACTTCTAGGACTACTTCTACTATACCTACTAAATAGATTATTAATAATCTCGGTTTTTTTAATTTAAATTATAATAATAAGATAGTCTATATTAATATTATAATTAAGTATATAGGAAAAGATACCTTTTTTTATAATATATATCTCTTTATTAATAAAGTAAAATAATTTAGTATTATTAAAGGCTCTAAAGTTATTTATAATAACTTATAATTAAGTCTTTATAATATTATTTTATTATAGTAGATCTTTAAGCTATCTAATAACTAGCGTTATTTTATTATTTATAATAATAGCCTTAATAAGTAGACTAAATAATTTATTAAATATTTTAAATAATCTTTATTTATAGTTATAGAATTATTACTAAAAGAGTTCTATACTATATAAGATACTATTATAAAGAGAGAGCCTAGGGACTTTATTTAATATATATTTTATACTACTTGTTACGAGTGTAACTACTTGCAGGGCTGAAGGAGACACGTGACCTCCTTCCTATTCGGGTTTAGCGCCTTGGTACCTCTCTGCCTATATATCTTTCTTATACCTATATATAGATTTTATCTCCTTATTAATTAAATCCTCGTTATATACTACTATTAATATATATCTAGTTATAGTCCTAATATTATTTAATTAATCTATTAATCGTACGATATTAATAATCCTATTATTATTCCGCTCGAGGCTTTAGACGAGCTAAAAGAACCTAAGAGGGGGTATTTATAGATTAACGGCCTAGTAATAATATACTAGATATATCCTAAGTAATATAGAGTATTACTAGTACGCCTAAGTAATACGGTACCGCTAGATAGTTATACTATTAACGATAAAGAAGAAATCGCCTCGAGAAGGTATAGCTACGGCTAACTAAACTATTTAATAATAATATAATAACTCTATAGGCGGAGTAACGCCTTTCTCGATATATACTTTTAAAGTATTTAAATATATCGAACTAGCTAAATCGATTAATAAACGGTTATATAAAAATCCTATATTTAATATATTAAAAGGAGAAAATTTTACTTTTTTAATACCTAGTTTAGAAAAAAGTTAACTATCTCTTAATAATTAGTTATATTTTTTATTATAAATCTAGGGGAGTAAAATTATTTCTTTACTACCTTTTTTTTCTTTTCTCTAGAATCTTTCTAATATCTATTAAAATATTAAATAGCTCTACTAATTACCCGGTTAAATAAGTATAGAGAATTATAGAATATATCTTTTTCTAGTAATAAAGATAAACGCCTTAACGATATTCTAAGGGATAAACTCGTATCGGAAGATAAGGATAGAACGCGTTATAATATATTCTAAGAGGCTTCCGAAATATCCCTAGGCGAACTCGATATTTTAGGGCCTTTAGAAGATACTCCTTATTATCCTAATCTAACTAATCGCTTATAATAACTAAGAGGGGTATCTAGAAAAATATTAATACCCCTAGCTAAAAGTAATAATATAGCTACTCCCTAGAATATCTCCTCTATAGATAAGTTTATATAGTAGGCTAAAGAGAACCTTAAGGAGTTTTTAAGTATACTAAATTAGATCTATTAAGAGAGGGATATAAGTATTTAGACCTTCTAGTTATTAGAAAAGGAGATCGTAAAGCAATAATTTACTATATAATAATTAATAGATATATAAGAGGATCTCGTATCTATAAATTTTAAATTAGAATAATTTTAAAATATTTAAAATAATATAAAGTTATCTTCTATAATCGCTATTAAGCGCTCTTAAAAGTATCCGGATCCTCCTCTCTTTACTAACGATATAGATTCTATCTAGGAGGATTAGAAGAGTAAGATAATAATTAAACTAAAGATAAATAAAGACTATTAGGATAATAACGAGAGCCGTATTAAATACGTACTCTTATATCTTAGAGGAAAGGCTATAAAGTAGACTTACTCTAGATAAGAGGCTAATACTAATAACCCTTTTCTTACTATCTAGAATATTATAAATAAACTTATTATCGTATTCGAAGACTCGGATTATAAACGGAACTACTAAAGATAGTTTATAATATTATAAATAAAGGCTATATAGTTTACTAACTTTTACTTAAACTTTAAAAGACTCTCTTTTTATCTAAAGTATAATAAAGATCTTCTTATTAAGGAGTTATATAATAAGATAGTAACCCGGCTTTAGATCCTTTAGAATAACTAGTAATTTAAGTTTACTACCCTTAAAGAAGCTAAGAAGTATATAATAAAGCTAGATAACTTATAGAGAGTTATATAAGAAAATCGGGATAAGGTCTTATTATAGGAGGATCGATCTAGAAGTATAAAAAGAGTAGTATTCGCCTCTACCTTATTAAGAACGGCTTTTAAACCTATATATAGTCTAGTAAAGCGAACTTTACTAAGCAATATTATTTAGATAAAGAATATAGCTAAAGATAACTACTTTAAATATTATAAATCTAGATATTATACGAATAACTATCTAGATAATTAGGCTCGCTTCTATAATTTAAACTTATATAAATAAGACCCTCGGATTTATAAAATCTTAATAGATAGATCTTCTAATTCGGATTACTATAAAGATTTAGAGGGGTTAGAAAAAGACTATCCTTTACTAAAGGCTCGATAGGAGATATTACCGGAGTAGAATATTATTCCGAGGATAATAAGAATAGCCTCGTACTCTTATTTTAGATTATACCCGAGTTCTCCCTATTTTCCGAAAAGCCCTTTATAGTACTAGGTATACTATATAGCTAAGGAAAAAGGTACTAGATATCTCTTTTAATTAATATTAATATTATAGGATACTACTTTATTAATAAGAGGATAATTTCGGCTATACATATTATATTTAAAATCTTATCTATACCTCTTTTTAAGCCTCGACGTATATATAAATATAATAGTAATATATTAAAGACTTCTATTATTTATCTATTTTTATTTAATCTCGAATTTAATAACTATAAGGAACTAACTATCCTTATACTTATTACTAATTTAGGATAATATATAATTATTCTCGGTAAGCCCTAGATAAACTAATATAGAGTCTTACTTAATATATAGTCTAATTTAGTAGTCTTTCCTACTAATAATAAGGCTAGTCCGAAAGTATAAATTACTAAAATCTTATCTATTCCGTTTATCTCTAGAGTCTTCTAGAGGGAATAACCCTTAATAGAAAAAGAGTCCTTTACTATACGTAGTATAAATATAGATACCTTTAACCTTCTTACTTATTAAGTAAGGGCTAAAGAGATATAGCTATTCGCTATATTTATAGAAGATATTAATATCTTTATTCTAGCTAATTAGAAGGACTACCTAGATACCCTAGAAGTAAACGTTATAAAAGCGCCTAAGATAGATCCTAAGGCGATTTAGAAAAAGCTTTCTTCTAAATACTAGAACTTTTAAGATATCTTTAATTATATCTAGACTAATAAGCTCCCTCCTTACTAGTCCTATAATTATAAGATTAAGCTTACTTCTAATATAAAGCCCCTGTAAAGTAGAGTATACTATATATTTCTATATAAGATATAGCGAGTTAAAGAGTACCTTATTAAAAATCTCTCTAAGAGATTTATTATATCTAGTAAAGCTCCTTATATATTACTAATCTTCTTTATATTAAAATTTAACGGCGATTTATAATTCTATATAGATTATTAAAAGCTAAATATCTTTATTAAATATAATTAATATCCCCTCCCTCTTATAGAGGAGGTTATTAGAAAGATTATAAACTATAAATATCTTACTCGCTTAGATATTATTATAATATTTAATAAGCTTAGAATAAATTCTAAAAATAAGGATTTAACTACTTTTATAATAGCTTTAGGATTATATAAATATAAAGTCTTTCTATTTAGACTAACTAATAGGCTAAGCTCTTTCTAGTAGTATATTAACGAGATATTATAAGAATTCCTAGATAATTTCTATTAGATATATCTCGATAATATCCTTATTTATAGTAAATCGAGAAAGGAGTATTAAGACTATATTCGAAAAGTACTCTTTTACCTCCGGGATATAGGCCTATAAATAGATATTAAAAAGTACGAATTTAATATAGAAAAGATAGTCTTTCTAGATATTATCGTATTAGGTAAAGGGCTCCGAATAGATCCTAAAAAGATAGAAACTATCGTTAAATAGCCTCCTCCTATAAATCTAAAAGAGGTATAAGGGTTTATTAGATTTATTAACTTCTATAGATATTTTATTTATAAGTTCTTAAAGCTAGTAAAGCCCTTAATATAATTTACTAAAAAGGATACCCTATTCGTATAAAATAAGGCCTACTTAGAAGCCTTTAAGAGTCTTAAAAAATAAGTCGTTAATACCCTAGTACTAAAGTACTTTAATCTAAAAAGATAGACTATACTTAAGACTAATATTTCTAATTTTATTACTAATAGAATACTATTCTAGTATAATAATATAGATATACTCTATCTAATAGCTTTCTATAGTAAGATAATAGTCCCTACGGAGTATAACTATTATATATATAATAAAGAGTTACTAGCTATTATAAGATACTTTAAATATTAGTACCCTAAACTCGAGTATATTAATTTATCTATTTAGATCTTTATAAATTATTAGGCCCTAAAGACCTTTATAAAAAATAAGGAGCTTACTCGTTATTAGACTTATTATTTAGATATTCTATCTAAGTTTAATTTTTAGATAATCTTCCGCGTAGGTAAAAATAACTTAAAAATAGATACCCTTATTAGAATAATAAACGCTCGCCCTATAGATTAGAAGGACGAGAGACTATATTAATAATACTAAATAATTCTAATACTATATTATAGAGGAGAAAGTAGGCCTATTTAAACGCGTTTACTAGACTAATAAAGATAATTTTAGATATTAGAAGTATAGAGATATAGTTACTAACGGTACTTATAAGCTATATAGAATTAAGTTTAAATAATATCGAGTAATAAATAGAGCTCTCTTTAAAAGAGGTCTATTATAGGTTTTAGACTCCCTATATACCTTAATACTTAACGAGATCTATAACTAACCTTCGAGTAGTTATCCCGGAATAAGACGAATAGTAGATCTCCTATAATAATACTACTATTAGTCTAGCTATATAGTAATAATTAGATAATATATTACTAATTATTATAACTATTAATATAGTAAATCGCCTCGGAGTAAAATAAATAGATTACTAGTACTACTACTAATCCTATAAACCCGTTAATAAGATATATTTATAGATTTTATTACCGGCCTCCCTCTTTTAAAAGATTTTAATACTATATATACCTTTATCTACCGCCTTACGAAGGAGAGATATTATATACTATACTTCTAAGGCGATAATAGTACTTCGATTAAATTATTAATCTAGATCCTACTATAGAATCTTTATCGCCTCTATAGACTTCTAAGCTCTATTATATTTAATAGGGGATCGTAGTTTATATTTACCTTATAGAAGAATCTATATAAAAGATTTAGAATCTAAGTTAACCTCTTAACTACTTACTACCCTTAGATAGATAAATAGATTAAAAGAGTAAATTAAAATATTAAAAAAGGCCTCTATACCTTTTATAATTATATATAAGATAATTAGACTAAGTAGGTCCCTATAATAGAGTTTACTAATAATAGTAATATAGTTTTATCTACCTCTTTTACTTCTTTCTTTATAAATAAAGGATTTAACCCCTATATAAGCTTTAATTCTAATATAATAGACTACGAGATTATAAGGGAAAGATTATAAGTTTTAAAGACTAAAAATATTACTAAGAGAATAGAAGAGATCCTAGAATATAATAAGAAATACTTAGAGGCCTCCTAAATCACGATAGAAAAATAAGTAAATAAGTATTATAAGGAAGTCTTATTTAATATTAATAATAGAGTTTAATTATCTTCTAAATATATTAATATAACGAGGCCCTATAAGGATCTAGAGGATAAATAATTAGGTCCCTATAAGATTATCTAGTAAGTTGGTACTACCTATTATCTAGATCTCCCTTATATATAGCGGATCTATAATATATTCTATCCGCAATATTTTTAGAAGTACCCCGATAACCCTCTTCCGGGATAGTAGAGACCTCCGCCAAAGTCGAAAGTCCTATTAAAGGGTAACGAGTAGGATATTAATAATATACTAGGCTCTCGCCGCTACTATAACTATCTATAGTATAAAGTTAAATAGACGGATATATTAAAAGATAATAAGTAGTATTATATAGATAAGGGAGAGTTTAATAATACTAAAGAGGTCGTTAAAGAGTTCTATAAGCGATATTTAAAAGCCGCTCGTTAATATAAAACTTAACCCTATTAAAGTAGTTTCGATTTAGTAATATTTTAGATATTACGCTATTCGACTACTTTTATAGATTCGAGTTATATAGATCCTTTTTAGTAAATTGCGGCCCGAAAAGAAGCTACTAAAGGCTCTAACTTCTTAATATCTATATTAAATAAGGCCTACTACGTATACTCCTATTATTAATATATATCTAAATACCCTCTAATACTACTAGTATTACCCCTAGAGTATTACTATCGCCGATAATAGTCTATATCGAAATTATCTTCCGGTATTTAACCCTATTTCTTTAGAGAAAGTTTATAAATAAGGCTCCGTAATTAAGGTTAGGTTCGGCTCGGTTTAACTTAGTAGTATCTAGCTAATAGAAGGCCTTTATTCGACGATTTCCTCTCCGCTCCTAAATCGAATATTAAATTATTATTCTATATTAAAATACCTTTTTTGTTAACTATTTTACTAATCTATAACTAAATTGCTTTATGTCGGAAGCCCTAGAAAGGTATAATATTATATATGTAATAGATATCGTCTATTAAGGTATAATATTATATATGTAATAGATATCGTCTATTAAGGTATACGGACATGCCTTCTGAGGGGGGGGGGTAATGTTACGAGTGTGACTACTTGTAGGGCTAAAGGAGACACGTGACCTCCTTCCTATTCGGGTTTAGCGCCTTGGTACCTCTCTGCCTATATATCTTTCTTATACCTGTATATAGATTTTACCTCCTCATCAATTGAATCCTCGTTATATACCACTATTAACATATGTCTAGTTGCAGTCCTAACACTACTAAAAATATAGGTATTAATAATATATTATTATAATTAGATATAATCTATACTAATATTAATCTAAGTCTTTATATATTTCTAGTCCGCCCTATTAAAAGATCTACTATCGACTCCTTTCTATTAGAATTAGATAACCGAAAGTATAAATAGTAAGCGTATACTACTAGACGAATTAAGTATTAGCTAGATTAAACTAATTATAAGGTATCTTATTATTCGAATTTATCTTAGTAACGTCCTCTACCGTAATATTTAAATTAAGGTTAGTATTAGTCTTTATTTTATTCTTAGTAATAAGTTAGTAGTAGCCTACTATATCGTCCTTTTTAATATAGATAGTAATATAGTTATAATAATAGATCTCTACTCTAGAGGCCTTATAGTACTCTACCTCTATATTAATATTAAAGTAATATATTACCTTATTAGAGTAATATTAATACTTAGTAATAATAGTACCGATTATAGTTATATTAGCTATAGTCGTAATAAGCTTCTAGTTATCTAAATATAAATCTATATAGTTAGAAGCTATATAGGAACTAGAATTAAGTACTAGATTAAAAAATAAATAATTATAATAATAGAAATTCTTATTATAAGCCGTTTATTCTAAATACTAAAGTATACTATAGTAATATTAATAATTAAGAAAATACGTTACTAGCCGATAAATAAGATATCTACTAATAGTATAAAAATAACTTCTATAACTCTTACTATTATAATATCATAATTTACGAAGATATATAGATTAATAAAGCGAGGTCGTAAGGTAAAGGCACCACCGGCACCTGCGATAGAGAAGTGCTTATGGGCCGAGGGTGCCCTCCCTAGGGGAGGGTGGGAACAATACGACGTAAGGAAGAGAGAGAGGAAGGAGACGGAGGCGATAAGAGGAAGAGTACGGGGCTAGGGTAATATAGTCTAGCGTACCCTATAGAAAGGCTACTATACGGATATACCTAAAAATAAGAGGATATTAGCTTAGGGTCCTAAAGATTAGAAAATAAAAAGAATACTTTATTATAATCTTATAAAAACCGAAAGCTCCGCTCTAATCTAGATATAAATAGAGAAGATTAGGCTAATATAGTTCCTCTTCTATTATAAGATCCTAAATATCTATATAATTAGCTATAAATACGGCTAGCTAAAATAGAATACTAAATATATTCTTATTTTCTATTTAAGGCTAGGATAATTTAGATTAGTACTTCTAGAATCCGTAGGAACTAGTAATTTACGGAGAATACTAATTATTCTAAAAGGGGCGAGGGCGTTAACTAGATAACTAATTTAATTCGGCCTTCTAAACTAGTATTCTCTAGTAAAAGACTAATTATATAAGAGTAGAGCGACCTAAGGGATACTAGTATTAATATAAAGGGGGTAGAGGAATACGAGCGTAGGAGATATCGAGTAATAATAATTAAAGATAGTATATAGACTTAAAATAGTAGAGATAAATAGGAGTACGATAAGGTTTTTTATCTTAGTAGTAGTAATACTATAAAGGTTTCCCTTATATTATTACTATAGAGTTTCCCGTAATTATCTTTTATATAGTTAGATAGACACGAGTATAAATTCCAATCTAATCCAATATAGATTAATAAAGTATTTATAGAAGGCTTTAATAAATAGTCTAATAAGTCTAATAATATTATTAAAGCTTATTTTATAACCTCGCTAAAAGCTTCCTCTACTTTAAAAGCTACTTTAAAGCCTTCCATATTTATATATAGATATTATTATATTAAATTTACCTTTAATAATAACTTATATTAATACTTTTTATACTATTAGAAGCCTATTATATCTATTAAGTCTATTAATCTATTATAATAATACTCTAAATATAAAGCTACTAATATATTTAAGCCTAATATATTTTCTATTTAAGTTATTAAGTCTATAGTAATAGATAAGTCGGTATCTAGTAAAGTCTTTCGTAGCTACTATTTTATTACTATTAAGATATCTATTACCTATTAAGACTATTTATACGAATATTATTTTAATACTAGATATATTATATTATTAATCGATAGAGCTTTCTTTAACTAGATTATTATTAAAAAAGGTATTAAGATTAAGATTAAATATATACTATTATCTATTAAAGTAAGAGATATTAGTACTAAAAAATATAATACTTATAAATATACTATTATTTCTATATATATATTTAGTTCTAATAATAAGGTTATACTTATTTAATAAAAAATCTATATTATTAATAAGTTTTCTATAAAAGCCTTTATAGATATTAATATTATAAAGTTAGAAAGTATTATTTTTAATATTAATAAAGATCTTACTATTATTAAATCTTATTAATCTTTACTCGTATTAATATTTATATCTATAAAAGGCCCTTATACTAATATATTAATTATTAGTAAAGTAAGATATACTATTTTAACTTACTTATTTATATCTATTCTAATTAAGTCTATTATTATATTATCTAATAATTATAAATTAATCTTTAAATCTAAATAATTAGATATACTAACTCTATTAGTATATATTATTAACTATAATATAAGCTATATAGTAATTAAAAATAATATTAATCTATCTATTATATTATCTTAATATACTTATCTAGATTAGATACTTAAGTATAAAGCCGTAAAATATTTCTAGATTAATTCTATATATACTTCTATCGCTAAGAGACCTCTAAAAAAGGTATAATAAAAAACTTTAATTAGATAAACCCTTAAAGCCCTTTTAAGAATAACTACTATATTTAATACTATTATAATACTATCTATTATATTAGCCTTAGAGGTCTCTAAGACTATTTATTTAACCGGTACTACTATTTATAATAATATAACTACTATAACTACTATTACCTCGGTTATAGAAGTATTTCCCGACCTTTAAAAAGATATTAGTAATATTATTAATATTCTAAAAGACTAGTATATAGATATACTATTTATTAATAATTAGTAAGATATCTATAAGGTAGATTAAGTATATATATACTCTATTAGAACTTATAATAAAGAGGTTATTAATAAAGCCTTTAATAAACTATATAAGTAAGATTAAATAGAATAGATTACTATTATAACTCTATTTATCTTCCTCTACTTTATCGTATAGAAGGATACTATAAATAATTCTAAAAAAAGAGTTATTATCGATATTCGAACTTTAAATAAGATTATAGTACCTAATATATATCTAGTATTATTCTAGATTAAGATTCTATTACTTCTAATAAATTATATCTATATTTTAATTATTAATACTACATTATTTTTCTACTAATAGTAAGTAAAATAGAGGTATTAGTATTAATTAATTATCTTATTATATCGAGGTTAGAAAATATTTAAGGTTTTAATAATAGAATTCTATAATTTATCTATTTATATATAGTATATAATTAATAGAATATTATATCTCTTCCGATCTTTCTATAGGGTTTATATTAATAATATTATAATCTTCTTAATATCTTTTAAGAAATATATTTAATATCTTAATTTAGTCTTTAAAATATTATTAAATATAAATATCTATCTAGTATTTTAGAAAGCCTATTTAGGCTATCTATTAGTTTATTTACTTAGCTAGAGAGTTAATATATTAGGCTTAATAATTATTAAAAATAAACTTATAGTAATTTATAATATTAAATTCCCTTAAATACTTATCGTATTAGAGAGATATCTAGAAATAATTAGTTATCTAAAGTAATACGTACTATATTACTCTATAATTATTAAATTACTATAAGAAAGGAAGATACTTCTTAATTAGATCTATAAATATATTATAGAGAGTATAAGAAAAAGCGAAGCTAATAAATTATAATTATATTAGTCTATATTAAAAAAGTTAAATATTTACTACTAGCTCTAAAGAATTTTTATTTACCCGACTTTACTATATTACTATAATCCGAGTAGGTAGCTTTTTATTAATCTTAATACTAGTAAAGAGTTTAGTTTTAGCGCTTATATTTACTATATTAAGATAGATAATGTTGAAAGTGGGTTATAACTTCGTTACGTAACTCTATCTTCTTAATCTTACTTTCCTTCGTAGTACTCTATAGATAATATAACTACGATATATCCTACCCTATATTATAATAGGTTATAAGCCCGGGCTTTACCCGATAGTATTCTAATATATTATAGTTAGAATATTAATAGCGACTCTCTATATAATAATAGCTATACTATTAAGCGCTATAGCGATACTCTATTTAATAACCTTTAAAGGTAGAAAATTCCTATATATAAATAGTTATTTAGGTCTAAATAGTTATAATTCGTTATAAATTTAGAGGCTAAAAATTATATAAAAAATATTAGTAATTCTCTAGTCTCGGCTTAACGCTATTAATATTAAAGGCTAGTAAAGCTAAGGTATTACTAAGACTTACTTTAAATTAGCTAATTATATATATTTTAGCCCCTAGAAGATTACCTTCCCTATATAGAATATACTAAATAAAGAGGAATATACCCTTATTTATATATTAATAAATATTATAAATACGGTAGCGAGTATCTAGATTTATAGTCTAAAGTTAATTATATAATATCTATAATAACGGCTAGAAAGAAGCTAAACTAACCTTCTTAATTCTAATTATTAATATAAATAAGGGTAAAAATTAAGCGGATAGATAAATTTAGAAAATATAAATTTTAACCTTTTCTATAGTTTTTATAGGTAGAGGTATAAGTAGAGGTAAATAGAGACTAAGGTAAAGAATAGCTCTAGCCTCTTTAGCCTCTACTAGGAAAGAGTAAATTTTAAGGCTAATAGTCTTTCTAGCCTCCGCTAATATATATAGATAAGGTAGCGCGTAAACGCGCTAAAAAATAATATTATTAAACTAGAAGATTATAAGATATAGATATCTCTAAGTTAGAGATAAATATCTTTAAATTAGATATAAATAGTATTATATTTATTTTAAAATAATTAATAGAAGAAGTAGAATATAACTAGATAGAAATTAATATCTATATTAAATAGCTAAAGAGAGACTCGCTTCTCTTAAGTATAAATACTATTTAAAATAAATATAATTCGGATAAAGAATCTAGCTAAGATAACTCTATTAAGGGAGTATTAATTATAAAGGATAGATCTAACTCTCTTCTTTAATCTTTTATATTATAATTATTAATATTATTTTCTACTCCTTTAGCCTTAGCCTATAAAAAAGGCCTTTCGTAAATAGAGATCTTAACTATATTATAAGAACTATAAAGTTAAAAAAGACTTTTCGCTTACTCTTAAAATACTATCTTAAATTATAAATAGTAATATAGATAGCGAGTATAATCTAAAGTCTCTTATTAACTTTATATCTATTTCTAGATAATCTACCTCTAAGTTAATTATAGAAATATTTTTAGATACTAATCTCTTTAGCTTATAAGTTAGGCCGATATTACTAATACTAAAAACTCTAAATATAAGTTTAAGTTCTAGCTTAAGTTCTAGCTTAAGTTCTAGTTTAAATTTAAGTTTAAATAGAAGTAGAAGTAGAAGTATAAGTATAGACCTAAGTATATTATTACTAAAATTAAAACTAGTAAATCGTATAGCCTTAACTTATATAATTTAGACTTAGATAGCTCGTATATCTATTTAATATATTAGTAGCTTATCTAAATTATTATTATTATTACCCCTAATTAAGGAAGAACTAGATTTCGACTATATCGAGTAAAGAAATTAAAATCTTAGCCTCCCTAAGCTATCTAGATAATATTAATAAGTTTAAAAGCGCTTTAAACTATTAAGTATAAAAGTAATAATTTAAGGATAAACTAAAACTTTTAGATATATAGCGCTATATTATAAAAGATTATATAGCCCTTTTTAGAGTAATTACTAATAAGCTTAAAGCCTAGAAGTAGGCTTAAAATAAGATCTATATTATATTTAAATCTTATTATAAGTATAATCCTTACTCTATAATTAAAAACGAAATTAATATTAAAAAGGTTTAGATAATCTTTAAAAAGTATAAGCCTTAGAGCTCTAATATTTTTAATTTAACTTTTAGAAAACTTAATACTATTAATCTAATAGACTATAATAATAACTCTTAGATCTATATTAATAATTTTATTAAAATATTAAAAGAGTTTAATACCCTATTTTTAAAGCTCTATTTTAATAAGAACTAGAAAATCTACTACTTTTATTTAGACTTAGGCTTAGTCTATAACTCGTACTATAAATAGTATAACTAAATCTATAACGCCTTTAATAATAATAATAAGTATAAGTTTAACTTAGACTATACTATTACTCGATTTATTAATATTATTATAAACCCTACGAATTCTATATTCTTTATTAAAATCTAGGTATTAGCCGTCTTAATTAATAGTACTTTTATATATACTCCGTAAAGTATTATTACTTTAGTAGCTACCGAGGGAGCTTCTAAAAATAAGATTTAAGTAGATATATATACTAGTAATTTATATATATATACTTAGATCTATAAGTACTATAACTATTATAAAAAGGACTAATATAATAATTTAGAATATATCTCTCTATACCCCTATTTAAAAAAAAAAGAGAATAATAGGAGTAGTAATAATAATAATAATAATTCCTATAGCTATAGTAATTATAGGCGTAGCGGATATAGTAGCTAAAATAGTTATAAAGATAATAGTAATAATATCTCTAATAATTCTAAGCTAGTTACTAAGACTCCGATAACTATAGTAGTAGTTATTAAGTCTATAGTATTTAGCTTTATAGCTTATATTAAGTAGTCTAGCTTTAAAGCTATATATTTTATTATAAATTCTTAGTAGCTTTAAAATTAGACTACTTAGTTTTTACCCTTTTAGAAGATAATAATATAAATATTCTTTATCTCTATAATTATTATACTCTCGGTACTATAGTTTATTAATAGTACTTATATCTAATATATAGTAAGAGATTATTTAGTCTTTTAGATCTTTACCCCCTTTATAATACTAGTTAAAATTAATAATATTATAGACTATATTCTAGTTAAAGGAACTAGTCGAATTTAGCTTTAATATAAAGGCCTTAAAAATAAATAGATACTAATTATTAATAATATCTAGTATATATCTATAAGTAAGTTTAATCTAATTTTTTAGAGATAGCTTAAGGACTAAGATATATCTCTTATACTTATACTAGATAGAATTAATATTAAAAAGTATAATATTATCTTTAGACGCTAGCGTAATTATCTATATACGCTCGATATATAGATTAAAGCCTCTATATACCTAATAGTTATTAATAGAGATATTCCCGCTTATAATATATCCCCTTTAAATATAATTACTCTTACTACTAACCTAGAGCCTTAAATTAATAAAGAGACTTTATAAATATAGTATAGTCGCTACGATTATTTAGATTATTAAAATTTTAAGAAGCTTACTAAGATATATATTAGAATAGATTTTACTATTCCTTCTCCTACTAATATATATAAATTATATAGTATTATTAATATAAAAGTCGAACCGTATAAGCGCTATATAGAGCCTAGATACTAGGAAAACGACTTCTTAATTTATAGTAATATTTAGAGTCTATTCTCTACTTTTTATAATAGCTATCAATAGATAATTATCTTCTTAAATAATAAGACTCTTAGGTCTACCGTAACCTTTCTACTAAATAAAGAAAGGCCTATAGTCCTTAGGGTATTTAAGTCCTTTCTAAACTAAGTAAAATATAGAGACTATAAATATACCCGCTTTTATACGGACTACGATACCGAGTATAATAATTATAAAATATATATATATTATCTTATTAAAGGTATTATCTAGAAAGGTATTATATTTAGGAACCCCTAAATAAATAGTAAGTTAGAACGTCTTAAGTAAATAATCTAATAAAAAGCTAGTACTATATTTAAGGAAAATAGTCTATTCTAAAGATTTTAAATTAAATTTATAAAGACTTTAAATTATCTTTATAATATATAGCCTATTTTAGATTAGGATATTACCCCTTACTAGATATATATAGGGTATCCCCTAGATCTTTTATACTTATATATTATTAGATAGATAGGCTATTATTAGATATATCTAGGAAATACTAGATAGACTAAATATTAAGATTATATATATAAGGGTAAGCTCTTTAGCTATAAGAATTACTTTTATTATATATTTATATTTAATAGTAAAGTTAAAGTCTTCTCTAATATATACTAGATTAATAATATTCTATCTAAGTCTATCCTAATAGAACTTACCCCTTCTAGGGTATAATAAGCTAATAATATAAGACTTCTAGAGATTTATAATAAGCGTTATATTAACGCTTTTAATAATATAGATCCTATAGCCTCTTTAATATTATCTCTAAAGGAGAGTAGTAAAAGAAGATATAAAGACTCTATAAAAGTAATTAACTCTACTATAGCTAAATAATATATAATTATAATTAGAATCCTAATTATACTAGTATTAGCGCTAATAGTATCTATACTAGTTATTTCTATACCTCCTATCTAGCTAAAAAGAGTATAGCCCCTAAAACTTATAAAGGGAGATATACTAATAGTACTAACTTCCCCGCGTATAGCTTTAGGGGAGTTATTAAGTATAATACTAGAGCTAGAGCTACTAAAATTATTTAATATTCTTAATAATAATACTCTTATATTCTCGATAATCTTTAGGGATTTAATATATTCGTATTTAGTAATAGATATAAAGTATACTATTTAATTAATAATAGATAGTTAGCCTTCGAGATAATAACTATTAAGATATAAAATTCTTTAGATATATTATAATCTTATACCCGATCTATTATTTTTATTAGTTAAAGCTAATACTTTTAAGCTATATAAACTTTAAAGCTATAAAAAGGTAATAGCTAATAAATATCTAAAAATATATTAGAAACTTATTATATAGAAAGAGATAGACTCCTTAATAACTAATAGAATATAGACTCTTATAGATCTTCCCTCGAATATATATACCTTAGGAGGTAAATAGATCTATAAAATTAAGTAAGGGCCTTAAGGAGAGATTATAAGATATAAAATATACTAGATAATACGTAGCTTTAAGTAATATAAAGGTATTAATTTTAATAAGATTTTTATTTCTATTATAAAGTTTATAAGCTATAAAGCTATCTTTATCTTAGCTATAGCCCTAGACTAGAAATTAGAGTAAATAGATATTAAGATAGCCTTTTTATATAATAATATAGAGGAGACTATTTATATTATTTAGTCTATAGGATTTAAGTTTAAAGGTAAATATAAGATATATAAACTAAAAAAGATATTATACGGCCTTAAATAATCCCCTAAAGTATAATATAATATCCTAGTAATATTTTTTATAAAGTTTAAATTTAAGCCTATTATAGTCGATTACTCCGTCTTTAGTAATAGTACTACTATTATTACTATTTATATAGATAATATTCTATTTATAGGGCCCGATAAATAGAGGATCTAATATATTAAAGATAAGTTTTACGAGTACTTTAAAATAACTAATTTAGGCGAGTATTACTACTACCTTAATATAATTATTACTAGAGATTAGATTAATTAAATCTTATAACTCGGCTAGACTAGCTATATCTAGAAATTTATTATTAAATATAATATATAGGAATCTAAAAGAACCTCTACTCTAATAAGTATAAAGAAGTATTAAGTAGCTAAAAAGGATTTCTAGGCTACTAAGGCTTCTTATATCGCCTATTAATCTACTATCGGGTTACTAATATATATAATACTCGGTACGAGGCCTAATATCGCGTATACTATTTTAGTAGTATCTCGGTACGGCTTAAATCTAAATAAGTTATATTAGAAAACTATTAAGCGAATCTTCCGGTACTTTAAATAAACTATTAATTACTAGCTTATTTATAGAGGAGAACTAGAGTCTCTAATAAGATATATAGATATTAACTAGACTAATAATTAAAATATTTAATACTCTACTTCTAGATACGTCTTTAATATAGGTAATACTATAATTAGCTAATTATCTAAATAATAATCTACTATAGTATTTTTAATCTATAAGGCCGAGTATATCGACTAAATATAAACTACTAAGGAAGTAATATAGTTATATAGTCTTCTAAATTAACTTAATCTCGAATATTAAGCTACTAAGATAGTAGTTATCTATTACGATAATTAAGATATAATAGTATTAGCTAAAAACCCCTAATTCTATATATATACTAAATATATTAATATATAGTATTATTATATATACGAATAAATTACTACTAGGAATATCGCTTTAGAATATATTCCTACTAATAGATAAGTCGCTAATAGGCTTATTAAGGCCTTATATAAAAATAAATTTAATAAATTTTATAACCTTATTAGCCTAGAGGTACCGCTATAATAATATTATTCTAGGGGGGCTTATACTACCTATACGCTATTTTTATTTATATTTATATATAGAGGAGTAATTTTTATTTTAGCTATCCGGCGCTAGTCTTAATTTAGTAGGTAAGTATACGAAGTATACGCTTAAAGGGGAGTATTAAAAGTAGATTATAACTTCGTTACGTAACTCTACCTTCTTAGTCTTACTTTCCTTCGTAGCACTCCATAGGTAATACAACTACGATATATCCTACCCTATATTATAATAGGATTTATTATAATTATAATAATTTATTAATAGTAAAAAGTATACCTTTACTACTTAAATCTTATATTAATTAGATTAAAGTTTTCTATTCTCGTAAAGTTTAAAATCTATATTAGATACCCGATATTCGAAGTATATAGAAGTTAGCTATTTAAAAGCGAATTACGCTTAAATAGAAATATTAAAATAGATAACTTAGCCGAGTTATATAACTTTATTATATATCTAGCGCCTTAGTATCTTTTATAAATAGTCTTACGCAATCCACTTTTCTTCTAGATAGTTAACTAATACGAAGTACTCTTCCTACAATTTTAATAGAGTAGATATTAAAAGTCTATTAATATATTATTAATAAAAGTTAGATTATATACTAATATAGTAGAAATTACTAGTTATATAAAATAGACTATTTAAAATAATAGCTAATCTAATATAATACTCTATTATATAAGATAGTAGTTCCGACCCTACCTTATATTAAGAGTTATTAATTTAAATAGTAAGTCTATTTAAATTACCTATTAGCTTTTAATCTACTAATAAATATTTCTATAATAAGGCTTAGTTAAGCGGGATACTTTATTTAAAATGCTACAAGTTAATAACTAATACGCCCTCTATTAATGATTTGCCTCATGATATACCGGGGGCCATAAGGTAGGTATGTAGAACACTTATTGATTGATGAAGAAGCTAGAAATGTGCAAGACTCTTTACAGAGATGCCAAGGCGCCAAGTCACATGATCTAGTCACGTGACTCGGCTAACATGCCTATCTTGACACACTCGGCAAACCTGCCTATCTTTGACTAATATGAGGTCGTCCCTAAAGGAGTCAACTTTGATGACCTTTATGTGGTCTATACGGTCATTGCGTAATTTAGGCATCAGCAATGCCCAAGGTCCTTTGTTGTCTCTAATCTGTCAGCTTTCTCACCGGGTAGAAGCCAACCTTGGCTCGGCACGCTGGTTTCTATGCATTATTAATTTTCCCTTTGTCAAGTTCGCCTCACTCCACATACCACGAACACAATCACCAATGCACACTCTCTTCTCCAATGTCCTGTTTGACCCATGGCCCTTTTCCATCTCGAAAGATCTCTTCTTGATCCTCAGCTGGGCAAAGATCTGTCCAGTCCATCCAACCGCCTTGTTCAGCATTGTCTGTCCAAGCACCGAGTCTCTTTTCTCCATCCATCGCGCTGAACCATTTCCTCCCATCAGACTTGCTGACAGCGATCGGCTTGTATGGCTCTCTCATACGCGCATTAAGAAGGGCGCGAGCATAGGGTTGAAACCACATCCGATCCCAGACTGTCTTTCTCAGAGCTTTCAATCCATCCCGGTGGGCGTTATGGTGGATGACTGCAGGAATGATACCGGTCCAGAGATTGGTGTACAATGGCACCTCCTTCCAGCTCATTGATTCGGTAGGTAGACGCCAATCACCGGGCTTGTCGTCACGGATAGCGCTGAACGGAGCGGGTTCGTTCGCGACATCAGCTTGAATAGAGGTGGCACCTGGGTCCGAAATATTGTATTCACTGAACGCCTTGTCGAGCGTCTCACTGTCACTGAAGACCAACCACTGTGAATCGTATTCAGCGAAGACTGTCGGTATTGAGAGGGTACTCTCATAGTCGAGTCCAACACCAAACTCGTAGTTCGTTCCGGCAGCTGGCTCAAACGCACTCCCCGAGGACTGCTCCGCTCGCTTCCGAGATGGAATTTTGCTGAGTCGTGCGGCTTCCCGTACATATTCCTGCTCGCCCCAGATAGTGGAGAGAACGTTCTGGTCATGTCCCTCCTGGCTGGGGTTAGCTTCGGCTCTTTCCAGAGCCCGTTCGAAAAGTGTACGCAGTTCCTTCACTGGCCCCATCATGAAACCGGCGTTCAACCATCGTTGTCTGAATTTCAGATACGGATTCTTTTTATCACCAACATCGACATCCGTCTGTGGTCCATAAATGTAACGTGGTAGTGGTGACTCCGGAACCGCGGAGCAGCTGAGATCCTTACCTTTGCCGGGCCAGCACCTCTTCTGAGAGGAAAATATAATGGTTTGAGTCGCGGCTGAGGTGTCTTTGACGCCATCACCTGCTCGCCCGCGGACTCGCTCGTCGGCCATCTTGTTTATTTCATTGTATCTGTCCATCATGATCTGCGGTGAAAGCTGAAACCAAAGATCAAAGCCATCCACCAACAGCACCATATCCGCGTCATGATTCGAGTCTAAGGTCCTGAGATATTCCACCGCACCACTAATCTTGGCCATCTTATCGCCGGTCTTGGCCCAGTTGTAGAGAGTGGGAATTGGGTATCCAGTAATAGTGGCGCTGATGATGGTTTTGCACAGATTCACATCGCTTCTGTCCGCAGGTATAAGAATATGGAACAAGGCCGAATTCTTGGACGTCGCAATTTCGTCTTGACTGGCCGGTTTGAAGTAGGTGTTCCTAATGGAGTCCGAGTGAAACTTGGCAAGGGGATCGTATCAGCTGCTGATACAATCGCAAGACGAGCGGGAACCAGGTATAGCTCGAGACATACCACAAGAGACATGAATATAACAACGGTGATTAGAAGTGAAAAGACTGTAGCAATTCGAGCTCGTCCGAAGATAGACGGCCTCTTGTCAGTCGTTTCTCTAATACCCTCGTACCGATACTCGCCTCCAAAGCGAGATCGGCCGGGACTCAACCATGATCGATTGAATATCATCATATTTTCGGTCGTAAAGGCGCTCGGGAATGTGGAAGAGAAGGTCTGGCGGGAGTGCCTTGCTATTCAAGGGAGGTTTTGAAAATACCTGAAGGAAAGAATCGTATGGTGAGGGAAAAAAAAGACCGAGAAGCGCAATCAGGGTCTAGAAGGATTAAATGAGATGCAAGGGATCGTGTATCGACCTGTCGGCGCGTGTCTGATATCCAATGAGACAAGAGCGAACATCTTGGCAAGCGTAAGGGTATTTGAGAAGACAAGAATCATAGATGACAAGAAAAATGGTAAAAGATTCCATTGGATTTGACGTATCGCAGCAAGAAAAGCCTTACTACTGCAGGGGATGCATAATAATATTTTTGAAAGAAACGATTCCCGACATTTTCCGTCGACATGGCTGAAGTTGTTATCCTGCGGATCAAGAAAACCGTGTCCCGATTCCCCCAATAATGTTTAGCGAAGAGGCCATTATCATTACTTGCATATGGACGATCCTTTCTGTCCCTCTGTGCATGAGTACGTACCGTGAAAATCAAAAGCTTGCAGAAGGTTTATTGCTCTACGATAGAGCTAGTATTCGAATAGGGAAGCTCACACGCTGGACATATGCACGTAAGCAATAAGCTTTCTACCAATAATGAAAATACGTAGTAGTGGGTATTTTACTCGTATTAATGATCAAATCAAGAAAACAAGAGACTGTCTGTCCTTCGTAAATCAACTTTGGGCGTGTCTGAAGAGAAGATGAGGTTGGACCTTTGGGCGCTAGTTGTCGATGAGATTGTGAGAGAAATTACTTTACGGCGGCCGCCCGAGCCTTTTATTTAAGAGGGCCCTCAACCCTGGGGTCACAAGCTCAGAGCGTGGCCCACAGGGCCAATTTAAGCTTACGTTGCCGACGGATTCTGGTTTAGCTCTCTTACTCCCTAGGTAAGGTACCTACTTTGTCTTCAGTTGCCAATTATGTAAGGTAGTAAGCGCCGCAGCGGTCCTTTCGCTCAAATTTTGACTGCTTCTGCCGTTGCGGCAAATCAGTGTCGAATTTGATGTATCGAGAACTCGTCAATGTTTTGATGAATATATCGCAAAAGTTTCAAGATGGACGCCTTTCTCAAAGATTTCCCTGCTGGTTGGATGC
Source organism: Usnea hakonensis (assembly GCA_013423325.1). Lineage (NCBI taxonomy): Eukaryota > Fungi > Ascomycota > Lecanoromycetes > Lecanorales > Parmeliaceae > Usnea > Usnea hakonensis. The sequence goes on along the minus strand of BLJB01000467.1, from coordinate 38,756 downwards.
TCGAGGCCAAAGACAGCCTCTCAATTTTCGAAGTGATAAATGATATCTATACAGGATTATAGCTAGCGAAGTTGGCAGAAATGCATACAAGGTCACTTCCACGCGCATAGTGCAGCTTTCCTCGGATGTCGATCGATCGATGCAGTGTTGTACTTATGACAAACGACTTCGCGATCGAATAGGTCTTTTAGATTCATTCTCTGGAACAAACACTTTGGTGAGGTTGGAATGAAAAGGGAGTCACACTCGTGTCTGGAGTGCCAGGAAGAGTGGAGTGGAAAATAAACGAGGAGAAATAGATTCAGTGGAGGTAGATTCAGGTAGCAAAGATTCACCAAGTGGAAGATCTGCGTATTAGGCATGAACTTTTCTCCCCAGTAAGATGTCCTTTTCCTGGCCCATGGATTTGGTAGGGCTTTGATAAAGCTTGCCATCAGAAGTATCCAATATTCAAGCCCATGACTTCACGGTCATACCTTTTTCCCCCTCTTAGGCCTCACAGTCGTTGGCGTGGCAGCACCTGTGGTTGACTTCTTTGGGCTACGATATGTCTCATGCTCCACTGGTCCGGCCACCTCAGACTTTCCATTTGCAATCTTCGCTGCCTTTGCATCGCCATCCTTGTTTGTGGGGTCAACCTGGCTTACGATTGGGATCTCTGACGCAAGCCACTGCTGGAAGGGTTTCGCTACAAAGAGCCCGTTGACGTCAAACCATCGAGTGAAGGGTGATGAGAACTCGAGCCTCTTTGACTCTCCGTCAGCGTTGGAATAATCGGCCGTGATATTGTAAACGGGGGTATGCTTCGCAACGCTCGAGGCAATCGACAATTGCTGTATGATTCAGCGACGCTATCAATTGCGCATCTGGCTGCCCCCACTTACCGATTTTCGTCCTATTGAACGGTCATTGAACTCTCCAGCGAATATTTTTCCCCTCTCAACGCCCCATATCCAGAACGTTAGAGCTCCATTCAAGGTGAAGTAACCGAGAACGGCCCACAAGGTCCATTCCTTGGTCTTGTCCCATCCTAATCTGTAATCGGCGTAGAAGGTAATTGCAGCAATTAGAACAGCGGAGTACCCTAGTGCCAATCGCACATCTGTAAGGAAGTGTGATTGTTTGAATTTCAATGATGTGAGATAATTGGATAGGGCATCGTCGGTGGTGTTCTTGAGATCTGTCAAGGTCAGTATGATGCCCATACGAAATGCCACAAAGACTCTAACCCGGCACAGAATAGACAGCTATTTTTGTCTCCGCCATGGTCATCAGTGTAAGAGGCGCTGCAGAGCAGAGCTCAGAGATGGAAAACGCAAAGCGAAGCGTGAAGCCTCATGTAACGTGGTTTCTTGAAACTGCCGCTTCTCACCCAAAAATCTAAAAGCTTTCGCGACGTAAATTCAGACTTACCCCTTTAGTTTCTATCATTGCTTAAAATTACATATATTTTATAAAGAATTAACATAGCTTCTTCTTTATTATATAAAGTAAACTTTTTAAAAAATCTTATATTTTTTTTAGATAATTTAACGATTATAAAAAAATTAAGAAAGCTTTCTAATTTAGAAAAGAATAATCTATATATCTTTATTATACTATTATATTATACTATCTAATAGAATCTCTTAGAACTTGTAAGTAGCCTCTTTAGTATAGAATATAAAGTTATACTCTATAGGAGTACCGGTAAAGTAGCTTATAGTCTTATAATTAAAACTCCGATCTACTCGTATTTTTGGAAGTAAGTAGAGTCTAAGTCTCCGTGTAAATAGCTATATAGTTCCAGGATAACGATAATTAAATGAAGAGATTTAAGTATCGTTTTAGTTATTAAAGGTACTATAGTATTTAGAACTATCTATTTACACGAATATAATCTGTTATTATTATTTATTCGATTATAAATAGAGGAAATTTCTAAGCCGAGTCTCTCTTATTAAAATAAGGTGTGTTTTAGTACGATTTTGCGCAGAGTGAAGCGATATCACTGGCTACCTTGCCGGCGCTACTTTAGCGTTTTAATTCACTTACGAGTAAGGTACTTTACTTTACGTTGGCAACCGCGCGCCTGCCGCTTCACATCAGGCCGCTAAGCCAAATACTTCAGACAACAGCATCTCCGTGACCAACGTAGGCCTTCGACACAAATATAACCCGCCCACCATGGCAGATCCGATGGCGCAGTCAATCCACAGAGATCCAGCGTTGTTGTACGTTGTCCTAGAGACCTCCTTTATTTGCTGGGTTAACGATTTTGTCTAGCTATTGGATTCTCTTCCCTATTTCTATTGTCATGGTGCGTCTCTGTTTTGGACAAAGCCCTGCTATCATGTCATTAACAACATACAGGTCCTCACTGGTGTCCTCCGCCACTACGCAACGGTCCTGCTGCAGACCACTCCAAAAAAGCAAGAACTTCATGTGCAGCGAGAGCAGCGGTCTCTTCTGCGAGGAATCAACCTCCGCTCCAACTCCTCTGCAATTTCCTCAACAGCCTTCGCTTCTCGCAAGCAGTATCTTGTAACGGCATACAAGGATGGAACGTTCCTCAAAGACCCGGAGAATCGCGGCAAACCTGCTGGCAACCCAATGACAGATCCAGCAGCCATGGAGGGTATGATGGGCATGATGAAGGGAAATATGGCGATGATGATACCCCAGACCCTAATCATGGGCTGGATCAATGCCTTCTTTGCTGGTTTTGTCATCAGTACGTCCAATGCTGCCCTCGATGCTTGGCCCAGCAGTGTCACTCTGCTGATATGGTATTCGCCAATCAGTGAAGCTCCCGTTCCCTCTTACCATACGATTCAAATCAATGCTGCAGTCTGGCGTTGCCACTCGGGATTTGGACGTGCGATGGGTTTCTAGCCTGTCTTGGTACTTCCTTAACCTTTTTGGGCTGCAGTCCGTCTTTATATTCATCCTCGGCAATGACAATGGTGAAGAGCTCACACTCTCGTTCTTTGGGCATTCGCTGATAGTCCACAGCTGCGAACCAAATGGCGCAGCAAATGTCTCAGATGAATCCAGGGGCCGGCGCGGGAATGTTCCAACCGGGCCAGGATCCAGATAAGCTGTTCCAGAGTGAAGCAGAGAACCTGGAAGTTATAGAGCACGAGTATATATTGAAAGGAGTTGAAGATAGACTGCTTTCCAGTATCATATAGACAAGCTTTCACTGTCGTGGCTTCACCTCTAATCTAAATTCTCTAATTTTGTGTTGTAGTGCCGCTATACCTCGAGTTGAGTCTGAATGCGACACTGCTGATCCGGGCAAAGACCACTTATTGGATGAAGCGGCTACTCTGCCCCAGATTTTCATGACGCGACTTAAGGTGTCCACGAAACGGAAACACAACTTGAATGCCCTCTATGTCTAAACAACATTCGCGGGTGACTAGATCTATACATCATCTCATCATTGCTATCTCATATTCCTCATTTCGAAATTCTCTATTCGATTTCTCCCAGGGTGTTCGAGGCGCATACGGTCGTCAAATGACTGCAGCGCACCGCTGCTCGTAGGCCCAGTCGTAGGTATAACGGAACCCAAAAGCCCAGGTTCAGTGCTTGGCAGAACAGCCGGGGGCCTGACAATTCCGGTGCGTGAATCCATTCTATCAGAAGGCACAGCCGCCTCAGGGATATCTGCCATGCCCTGCTCCATCAAATTTCTCTCTTCGTCTTCTTCGTCTGCACTCTTGTCCCTGGAGAAGAAGCGGTTGCGACGAATGAGGGAGCTACCTCGTCTTAACTTAGACTGTGAATCCGTGGAGATGCGTCGGCCCATACTGAAAAGTGATCGACTGTTGTTAGTGTGAGATTCAGCTCGTCGAATCGTCGCTTCATCTTCCTGGCGATTGGCCTCGTCTTCCTCGGCAATTCGAGTTCGAGTCTCGCGAGCACGGTATTTAGAGTCGTTTCTAGTTTCCGGGACACGAGTCTGGCTGCGATTGTCGTCCAAGTCGCCCATGATGTCCGCAGAGCTCACGTCTCTCATACCAAGAGAGAAGTCCACACGTTTAGACATAGCCGAGATAGATTCACCTCGTGGCCTCGACTTATCGGAGCCATTCCTCAGGATTGATCGATTACGATCCATACCGGAGGTGTCAGCAGCATTTGGAACGAAGGCTGGATCGCGAGCCAGTGATCCAGACCGCGGGCCCGGACCAGATCTATTTTCCTGGTTTGAATCATTCGAACTTTCTGTAAATTTGCTACCAGTCTGGTGGTAGTAGAACGGCGTATCCTCATTGTTTCCGGGTATTCGTCTACGAGGTCCCTCAATGCCGATCTCTTGCATTGATACCATCATAGCGCAAATGAACTTGTTACGACGCTGAAGGCGAAGAAGTTCGTTTTGCCAATTCGATTTGTAAAAAAATACGACATTAAGGTTGACAGAATACGCTTCGACGATGTCTCGAATCTCTGTCAAGATGTTCGGCTGATACTCTCGTTTCTCCGCCTTCACATACTCAAGCAGGCGAGAGCGCAGCTCATCAATTTGATCTAAAGTAGTGCCGAACTTGACAGTCAGTGGGACTGCTTCCGCAAGACCTCCGGAACGACGCATGTTCAGGATGAAGAGCGTGTTTAGATAGCTGTTGGGAGCTTGGACTATATGGCCCTCCATCTTCTTGAACTCCGTAAAAAGAAGGGATATCTCCTTGACCAGGTAATCGTCACCTTTCAGAGCCGCACCTGTGTTGCCGTAAATTGTTATTCGATCGCCGACATCGAAGGGGTGCTTGACGAGAACGAATATGCACGATTGCAGGAACTCCTGGGCTGTAGCTGAGAAAAGCCACGATAACGCCAGGACAGCAGACCCGGCACTGGTCAAGACACCAGCAGCGGACGTGGATATCAACGAAAGGAAGACTAGGACAGTGATTATTAGGACAAAGAATAGCAGGATTGCATCAAGCTTTGCCACCACCGAGTCCAGATCTTTCAATGATGCTGTGATGGATTTGCGCTCCTTCCCAATGTCAACGCAAACAGCCTCAAGTTCGGTCATGGATATATCCCCGTTCATGTCTTTATCAAACATGGCAAAAGCGCTATCTGCTTCCTCATCGTTGTCAAAAGCGTGCTTCAAGTCTTCTGAGGAAATGGTATCGGCGTCCTCCTTGACGAAGGTCCTGTACAAACGTCGCGCAAGCACTTGAGACTGCGAAGGGGAAGACAACAAGGTGAGTACGAGTTGCCGAGGGTGGGTGCTCTTCGCAACTGCTTTGCCGGTAAAGTCTCCTGCAACATTGCCAGCTACATCTCCGACCTTGCCAAAGACACTCTGGGTTTTCTTTTGTGCGTCGTTCAGATACTGCATTGGAGTTCGCGCTCCAGAACCCAACGGGGTACGCTCTTCGAAATCCGAGTCTTCCATTGCAATTTTTTCTTTGGAATATTCATACAATTTCGTTAAACTACCAATCTGAAATTTGTTTATCTCGATGCGGTCAGCATAGGTTCGGAGATGAAAGCTAATAGCAATGAGCTGAATAATGATCTTTTCGCCGAAGTTCAGAGTGACTCCGGTGAATATGGAGACGATGACCTTATTCATCGCCGCTTCCCAAGACCTGATCTTGGTCCCTCCTTCAGAATGGTGATGTACCATAATAGGAAGAAAGGATATCAACACAGCAAGAATCCAGAAGAATAGAGTGGCCGGAATCTCGAGTTGTTTGCACATGTCCCTCCACTTCTTACTGTTGTTAGTGAAAATGCTAGAGAGGAGGCCTACTGGCCATGGCAAGGACTTCGCCACGATTCGTGCACCCCAAAGGGTGAGCCAAATTATCTCGAGCCAAACGCAGAACCATAGCATGTAAACTCCGCCCACCGTGGCCTTTTTGAACACCAGAACACCGAGAAGCAAGGGAATAAGGATAATCAACACCAGAGGCACGATATACATAAAGTATCGAATCAACCAATTGGAGTCATGAATCTTCTTGAATGCCCTGGCGAAGCTCCCATCGGGGTGCTCCGGTGGTTTGAACGTCGACGCTTTCTCGTGTATGGGATTTGTATCAACGTCGAACTGGTCGACAGGCTCGGGCCTGGACCGTGATCGATGTATCGACATTGATCTAGTAAGGGCACTGGGTGGTTGCTGGCTTTGGGATCTCGACACCTTCCTCTCCGCCTGTAACATTGCCAGGTCATCTTCTAGCCGCTGTTCTTCTTCTCGCGACTGTGAGTATGAGGTTTTTCCGCCAAGAAAATTTTGAACCTGGGTATCATTGGTCGCTGATCGCTCCGGGCGATCATATTCGTTAGACAGCGTGCCCTCGTCATCGGAATCGCTCGAACGGCCATTAATGTGGGCGATAGATTGGGGTATCACAATCTGAGGCTCGCGTATTTCTTCGACCGGCGTGGACATTGTTGGTCCTCAGCCGGTATTTGACTTGAAAATTTTGTTGACTTTGATCAAGGCTGGCTGTGAGAATGGGGTTTTGAGTAAGGGCGGGGAGGGTAGGCCGAGAAGGAAACCGAAACGGAGGAGGAAGAGGGGTGGGATTGGCAAGAGGAGCGGGAGGATGGAGATGGATTTTGACTTCAGCGGGGAATTGAAACGTCGTGTCTCATCTGAGTGAGACTGGAGAAAATCAAAGCGAATGTTGGGAAGCAGGATGAAGAAGGGGCTAGGAGGGTGGATTAAAAACCGAGAGAACAAAATGAGTGAAGGACAAGGGGATTCCAAGATGGGCAATAACTGAAAAGATGATATGAACACAGAAAGGACAGTACTACTATAACCTGAAAAGTGTGAAGGCTTGGGATAAGAAAGGCAAAGTCCCGTTGCTATTAATAAATTTAAAGAGTGCTACTAAGGGGTAAGGTACTCAAGGTACGGAGGTCTGCACAAAAAGTCCTGCGACATGCCAAGAAAAGGGTCTTTCGTAGGGCTGATACCAAACTTCTTACCAAATTATTATTACTTTATATATTCGGCTTTGCTTTATATATAAATTTATATAGTAAAAGAGTATATATATACTTACGATAATATAGTTTTGAGAATTTATTAATATATACGTAAATGCGTAAGAAAAAAAGGGGGAAAGTAGTCTAAATATAAGACTACTAAGTACCGAGGTATATTGCGGAGATAATTCGGCTTCGGGGGGGTAACGAGTATCGTAAGGGCTATAAAGGAGGTAATATACGGCTATATAACTCGATTAATAGGGCTAATAACTATATTCGTAGCTATATAAAGGGTAGTCAGTATATTAATAAAGATTTTCAGGAGAAATGTTAAGAAATACTAAGAATGCCAAGAAATTAGCGTATGTCGCAGGACTTTTTGTGCAGACCTCCGTAAGGTACGGTACTTTAATAATGCCGAGCGGCTGTTCCTGAGTAGCCAAGCTAAGCTCAATGTAGCTAGTCCATCAAGTATCTTTGTCAAAAAAACGCCCCGTCTCGGCGGATCTTTGGCACCAACGTACTCTATTGATCCTCTCAAAGGAGGATCTAATTCTGAGTTAAATACACGCCTTGGTCTTGCATTGGGAGAAAATCGAAGCCTATTCGTCTCCGTCATCTCGATCGTCCAGTTTGAATTCCTATTCTTGTGTCTGTTGAGAGTTGGAAAGCGCACAGCCAAGAGAGATTCACAAGACAGAACCATGCCCTCCGGAGCGCCATGCTAGATACAACAGAGATATTGGATGTCCTCATCAGGCCAACCTTGATCTCTTCAACTCAACGCCATTGTTCAGATCGTGTTCGTCCTCACTGATCACGTCCTCGTCTTTCCCCCCCTCGTCTTCTACATCCGTATCCCTTCCCCGCTTTAGACCCTTCATCTTCCGAGTCTGCAGCTCATCCAGATCCTGTCTACCGAGATATATTCGCCCAATCTTATCGCCCACCACATCCGTCACAACGTTCTTCTTCGGCTTCGCCTGCAACCCAGTATAATTGTTAAAGTGTCCAGTAGATTAGGTGACCCAAAGAACATACCTCAGATCCCTTCCCTTTCTTCATTGCCTCTTTAAAAGCTCCTTCATCAGCCGCCCTTGTCCTTCCCATTCGAAAATCGATCCTCGGCCCCATCTCCTCAATCTCAACCCTCGGAACCTTCTGCCCACTCCTCTTTGTGATGATCCTCCAACATCTCATTTGTATTTTTGCCAACTGACCATCTTCACCATTCTCGCCCGCAAAAAAGCTGATTAGTAGTTGCAACCCCTCCACGTCAATTGTCTGGGGCTCCGCGCCACGGAAAAAGTCTATGAACATACTCTTCGCCAGTGTATACTGATTCGATTCTGGACTTTCGAACTGCGCTCCCGAGAAACTCAACAGCGGCTTTACGCCAACCTTACACTTCTCCCCAACGAACTGCTGCAAGGTCCGGGCAGTCTCCTGTACTACGTACAATTCCAGCATGTCGAACACCTGTCCACCGAAACATCTCACCCAAGTCATACAGTGTGGTCTTTTTTTACTGTGACTTCCAAACACCATGAGTGAAGCATCATTCTTTTGCGAAAAAAATTCGAGACTTGAGGCATCTTCGAATGGATGTATCTGATTCTTCTTGGTGAATCGTATGGCGTACGGTCGCTTCAGGGAATGGAGATCTGTGAGAAGGTCGTTGAGTAATGAGGAAGAGCTTGTCCCTTTAAGAAAAAGGGTGGTTTTGGCATTTTCCTGCACAAGGGGCTCCTGTTTTGCGAGGGCTCGTTTTGATCGAGCATTCTTAGGTTTGCTAGGGGTCTATTAGCTTGCAAAAACGGTCAAATTCACCACACGAGGTAACTGCGTTACTTCTTATCCTTACATTTGTCGCAGCATTGTAGACAGATGTTTGCGAAAGCCGGAACAAAAACTGAGAGCTTTCGGAGTTCGGCTATTAGGTTATGCACAAAGGTTGCGAGTTTCTTCGGGAAAACTTCTACTAGTGTCAAACCAGTATCAGTAATCGAAGGTAGCTCTACAAACCAAATTGTTTCGAGTCTGTAGAAAAAAATATATCATTATTATTTTAGTCGCCTCTTACTAAGGATCTCGGCGCTGTAGACTTTTGTTAAACTTATCAGCATTGATAGCGTACGGTGTCTCGATTGAGGAGCAAATGCAGGATCCGCTCAAATATCCCGCCAAGAAATCTGCAGGCTTTAAGCATCAGCCAATATGCTACTAGTTTTTTCCTTTGGAATCAATATGAAGATGCTTTATCGATGTATCGTATTGCAACGATCCTTCAGCTATGTTCTATTTTATTGGTAATGTCTTCGTCCATGCATCTGACTATTGTTGATAGAATCTTTGTAGAAATAGGCTGACTCGTGAACAGGTACTTTTTGAACACAATTTACTAATCATTGGTCCAAAACAGAGTCCTTTATCCCCCCTCTCATCTCTTGACGAATTATAGACTGCTTTGTTATGTGCCCATGCTGCAGCTCAACGCAATACTTGTTATTAGTAATGATGGTCTGATCGTGCGCTCTCGCTTAGCATGTAGCTCTTGCCAGTGCCCGAATCCACATCTTGAAGACATTGGAACGTATTCACCCAACAGCTTTCTAGCCGAAATCGAAAACTAATATAGCCGGTCTTTGTAATCCCACGCCTCAGATGTGATAGTGATCTCGTTCTGGACCCGGATGCCCTTTCGCGACCGATCGATTTCTTCCAAGTTGATCTCGTCCGTCGCGGTCGTCCCTCTATTCTTCCCCGTATGGACACTAACATCACGTCTCCATCGATCTTTATCAGCAACAGAGGTTGGATCCTCCAATCGCGTGAAACCTCCCACTGAATTTGCCTCATCTTGATTGCCACGCACAGGCCATATCATTCTTGACGATGCACTGCTACTCGTTGCTTGAGCGGCTTTGGAGCTCTTCGATATTGTGATTGGCGCGCGGTGAGTACCTCTCCAAATCATGGCAGCAAGAGGACGCAAGGAAGGTATGCAAGCCGCAATGACACTGCAACGGATTAGCATTCTCACACTCTCTATTTCCACGTTGCACGTCTCACCCCATCGCGGGTTCCGCGGCTGACCAGATTGCGGCGTTCACATAGTTCCCTGATATGACGGCTAATTAGCTTGATGGAGGATGTGCTGAGGTAGCGAGACTTGCAAGTGACATCAACATCCTCCAAGCGTGATAACACGATGAGACGAATGATGCTAATGATGCAGACGCTGGGATTTTAGCGAAGGCTTTCTCGTCGTCGGGGTTTGCAGGTACTCACAACCCACCGCAAGCGAATATACCAGTCTACGCATGTCAGTCCTCATATCAAAGTCTTCTATCGGCAATGCTTACCAATATACCCTTTTGCCGATGAGTTGTTCGAAGTCGCCATAGTAGAGGCAAAGGCTATGAAAGAATCAATGCAACTCTCCGGATCCCTGGCGTTCGTCTCGGGCACCTACCAACGCTATGATGAAGGCATCCAGAACGGCATTGATAGATCCGGGAACCACTAATACATCGTCCCCCGAAACACAATGCGAGCTGATTTCCTTGTCCCAAAAGCCATGGATCGGTTGGCTTCGTTGCCGGTCAGACGAAAGTGTCTGATTGAGGCTGAGGAGGGACTCACCACTGGAACGTGGTAGAGCACAAAGTTGCTATAGCGTAAGATCCCACCAAGCCATATCCCGTATACAGCCAAATTCGAATTTCGGTTACTGGAAATATACGTCGATAGAAAGTCAGGCTGTAAGTTGAGCTTCAATTAGCATTGGATACTCAGTCATGTGCAAGATCTTCGGAAATGCTCACATGCATAATTTGATAGTTACAACCGAAGCGTAGTAGAATATGATGTAGATGTATAGTATCTTCAGAAATTGGCTCGTATTATGTTTGGGATCTGGGAGTGCCCAAAGATGTTGCCCAAAACCATTGTATCGCGCCGCTGTGTGCAAGTTCAGCGTCCTTGAACCATTGGATCGCTGCAGGATACATCCCATGTTTCCGTAGGGAAAAGGTACATACAGATCATCATGGCCGTGTTCGGGCCATAACTAAGCAACAACGACACGACAACCAGTAGATCATCCCACCAGAAGCCAGCTCGTGCGATGGCTCTGGAGATGAATCGCACTATGACGAACAAAGTCGGCAATATTATCAGAGCTATGCCAGATGATATCACTCTTGGACCTTTGTCGGCATGCAGGTCAATGCCAGGCGGAGGAATCAAGGACATGGCTTTGGGAGTGTTGCTTGGTCACTGAAGGTTCGCACTGATTACAATGCCCTTTGTTGGTCATGTACGGACGATGGGAGCTCCATAACCCGCAGGCGAGATTGCTCAATGAACGCGTGCACAGGGAATATATAGCAGGAAATGATGAGACAAGAGGTGTGAGTATAAGCAGAAAGGAAAGGGAGGTACTCTAATAATCTCAGATCCATATCCTGGCCGAAGGACTAAGAGTAGCTGAGTTTTAGGTAGAGTATAGGTCGTCACAATGAGGAGTCGGCTTGCTGTGTCTTTGGGACAAAGTCAAACGTGCCCGGAAAATTAATAAAAGTACAACGTCAAGACCTATAAATCTCGAATGATAAGGTTATAGGACATTATTAGAATGAGACTCTGACCTGCATACGTGGTGCCGCTGTGGCTGGTGAAAGTTGATAAGACGGAGCTAGAGATTTATATAAAATACCTCATGTGCTTTACTTAAGGGTACCTCAGAAGATAATACATAAAATAAGCAGCAGATTTCGGATTGTTGATGAGGATCGTGGATCGGAACCGGGGTGCAGGGGACGGCAAGAACCTGTGAGAAGTCTAAAGTAAGTAAGGTACTTAGAGTAAAGTAAAGTACCTTACCAAGGAAACTCAAACGAATGTACGAGTACCTCACTTAAGTACTCATTATTATTTAGTCTCGGATTTGACCGACGTGGGGGCACTTCAAGAAGCACTACGTATCACGACTGCCTACCTTACCTATGCTAATTAGGGTACTACTGTATGAGCAACTACCTCCTAAAGTAATGTAAGTACTTTATATTACACTTAACTCGCAACCCTGATGTCTCGGAATTTTAGATACTTAGCTAGATTCTGGGACGGCATTTGCCATGACGCATGATTTCAGCCAACGAACAGAATGACCTCTGGTGGATGCAAAAGTGTAACGCTTGCAGTGTCGCGATCGAGACCTCGAAAGGCGAGGTTCAACAATCTGTGAATCCCACATCAACCATTGAATTCGAGATAACGCGGAAGGAGAGAATGCCATTTTCTGAAATAGAATCGTCTCGCTTGGATTGTCTATGCCTCTGCTGCTTGTCCTCTACTGTTTACCAATCGCCGCCTTTCTGTTTTGGACGATTCTCTGCGCAGTGTTAGTGGTATTTGGTGCATCCGTCGGAACTCGGCTTACTAGTAGATTTCGAAGGAGCATCACGATTGTGACTTTCCCAATTGCAGGAACATAGATGGAGGATTTTTCTTTGACATCTGCTTCGAAATTCTGATTGTCCAAGTTAGAAAGTGGATGCTTCAGCCAAGTGGGAAAAGCCACAAACCTTTTCAGTCGATATATTGATGCACACAGCTCCTTCTCTGAGAAGTCTGGTTGGAAGCTTGAAAGATTCTCCGGGAACACCGCAGATGACTACATCGCTGAGAGGCACGCAGTTATTCAACTCCCATCCTTCCTTGTCCACCACGTCGTGCCTGCTTTTCTTGATACCTTCCCCTCGTGTAAATTGCTGCACCCCTGCGATATCGACACTGTAAACACAAGCTCCGTCGTTGGCAAGTAAGGCAGCCAATGGTCGTCCGACGGTCTCACTTCTGTTGACGACAGTGATCGTCCTACCGAAGAGCCTGTTTCCGTATGGTAAGATGCTATTATAGACCCTTAAGTAATCCAAGATTTTTAAAACCGCGAGTGGCGTACATGGCAACAAACTTTTCTGAGTCATGTCCTTGTCAAGAAAACGCTCGTTGTGGTAAAGCTTGAAAATGTAGCGATGGCTGAGACCTTCGACGTCTTTATTGCCGTGTGTGACCTGCTGTAGGTACTGGTCTTGACCATTTCCAAAGATGGGATAGTACACGATGATTCCATCTACACGGGCATCATCATTTGCTTCCAGTATTCTGGCTTCGAGATCTTCCCGATCCACTTCTCGGAGGTCAAAGTCAAAGCCCCTGGATCATCAGTGTCAGATCGACTTCATGGAAGGTGGCAATCAAGTCAACATTATAAGCAAAGGTGGTACAAACACATATCCTCACTTTTCTCGACATGTGCGATCAATCCACTCGGCATATTTGCGAGCAGCGGGATCTGTATTTGCAAGAAAACCTACAAGTAACGGAGTCTTTCCCAGCTTCGAAAGACTTTCTGATATTTCAATCAACAAATCTTTCGCTACTGCACTGGCCAACACTACCTCACAAGAAGTAGCATCAGCTTTCATGTTCACAGCCATGACAAAATTTCTCGAATATCAACAAGAGTACAATACGTAGTGTAACGCTAGAGTAGCGCGGCACCGCGGGTACTCGTAGGGCTGCATGCCGATCTTTGGAGCGAGCATACCTTAATGTACGATACTCTACTTCATGTATGCCATTAAATACATGCGCTCCCTGACCAAACACAATGTCGAACGTTCAGCAATACCTGCTTGCAGTCAATGGCGACAAAGAAAAGGCACTGAGTATAGCACAAGATACGGCCAGAGGTATTTTGGCCTTTGCCCTGTACGCAGCCATTGCTCATGTGCTCAGGGCTTGAATCAAAGCAGTTGACACTGATCGAGGCCGTCCAATCTTTGGGCGAATATATCAACGATGAGGACCCTGCGATCCGTGCCAGAGTAATTGACTACCTCTCCCAAGTCATCGGCCAATTAAGTGCATTCTTTCTTTCCCGGCAGCAGATACAAGTGCTCTGTCAGTTCCTCTGTGACCGCATTGAGGATGGAGGCGCCGTCGGAGGACTCAGAAAGCTCCAGGCATTGAGCAAATCTAACAAAGACATGGCGGTGACAATTTTCAGAGCGTGAGTAAGTGGATCATCATGTTATGGGTACATGCGGACAAGGCTTGAGGCCACGCAACTCCATGACCAATGCCTTTCTTCAGCCACCTAAAACCCCAAGGATCATGACATTCAGTGACATGTTCCTAGAATACTCGACCACTTTCAAGATATGCAGATACGCCCCCAAGCTCAAAGGCTACAGGTGTTGGAGCTGCTAAGCGACTTGATGTTGAAACACCGCACTGCGCTCAAGGATCTTGGTGACGAGTCCATTATCGGCATTACAGATCTATTTAGCGGCGAGAAAGACCCGAGGAATTTGATGGTCATGTTTTCGATACTGAAAGTTGTTATTGTAGAATGGGACATATCTGGGCATGCCGAAGTTTGTCTCAAGCTGGAAGATTTTGGGCATGTGTTAATCCCATCCAGACGCTGTTCAATTCCGTGTTCTGCTACTTCCCTATCACGTTTCGACCACCTCCAGACGATCCGTATGGGATTACTGCACAGGACCTGAAAAGTCGCCTGAGAGAATGCATTGCGGCATCCGGATACTTTGCCCCCTATGCTTTTCCCCAATTACTTGATAAGCTCGACTCTACATCACCAAATGTCAAGGTGGGTGTAAGCCACTCTTCTTACGCAGTCGCCGTCTGATCCGCCACAGAAAGATGTCCTCCAAAATATCACGACCTGTGCGTCATCTTATGGAATCACGACCGTCTCAAATTACTCAACAACGTTGTGGGAATCTCTAAAGTTCGAAATCTTGAATGTGGAAGAGGAAGACTTGGCAGAAGAAGCACTGCTCCCACTGCAAGCCATAGCAACAAGGCTTAGTCAAGGGTTAAACTCCACGGATCCGAAGACGCCTTTGGCCAAGTATCTGCGACCTATCACCAAGGAGTGCAATGAACATCTCAAAGAACCCCAGCATAAACAAGCAAAACCTGCAGGGCGAATTCTCAGTGCGCTGGGCATAGCATCGCCGGCCGCGTTATTTCTTATCGTCAAAGCTGTTGTTCCCCCTTTGATGACTCTTTACCAGGATGCCGACAGTATTGCGAAGCAGAGGGCGCTCTTAGAGGTATTGGTTCAAATATACGATTCCGCAATCGTAGTACACGGGACCCCAAGCACACCAGCCCCAATAACCAAAATTGAAAATCCTTTAGACCCTTTCAAAGACCAGTTGTTTGAACTGAGCAGCCAGGCTTTGATGAGCAGTGCAGCAGATGAAGTATCGTTCCGTGTGATCGCCCTCAAAAGTTTGCTTCGTTTGTGCCTTCTCCGCAGCTATCTGCAAAATAATGAAATTGGTATGGTTGTTCAATACTTCAACGAGATTATCCTTCTGGAGGATCCAAGTGGAAAAGATGATTTGAAAAGAGAGGCGATTCAGGCCTTGGTCGAGCTTTCCAGGTTGAAGCCTAATCTTATCATGGATATCACTTTTCCAGCATTCATGGCGAAACTACCTGACTCAAGCCCATCAGACGAGCAGTTTTATCTTATTACCTTGGAAGGACTGGCACAGCTGAGCGTGGAAAGATGTGTCGCAGATACACTTATTCGACGACTGCTGAACAAGTTGGATGTTGTACTACAGAAGGAAGGGGCCTCAGCATATCCACAAGCAATCTTGTCCACGCTACAATATGTCCTCGGTCAACGAAGTCTTCATCGGGATCCAAATTTGAGCAGATACCATGAAAGGATCGTGGTTGGCCTCACTAGTCGGGTGGTCCTGGCGAGTACAGGCAAAATACCAATTACAACGCTGAACGAGGAACCCTCGTTAGAGATACTGGGTCGCTTGGCCATGATGATTGTTCGTGCTTTGGATGAGCACAAACAAAAATCGGTGGCCCTTCAGATCTACTCGCTTTTCGTGGACGATGCCGTATTTGTACCAGTTCCATTCAGGGCCAACATACCAAAGCTGCAAATGTCAACAATGATCCTTTCTGCTTCTTTAATGGCAGGCTTAAGCCACTTAGTGAGTGGAAACCCAATCATAGTGCTCGCAATAACTTACTGAGATAGGGCCCCCTGCAACTTGCAGATGTGGAATTTGGCCCACCGGATAAGACGATCGCAGAGTTGGTCAAGCTAGCCTTTTCGGAGGACGTGCCGCCAGTCCGGCAGGCCATCCTGAGACAAATTGGCCTTTTGACAAACAAGTTCTTATTGCCACAAGAGACGGATACAGTCCTTGATATCTTCAAAAGTCTCGTCTTGGGGCTGCCTGAGACCACAAGCGCACCGATGAATGCAATACGAGTTGTGTTCTGGGTGGCAAAAGGACTCATCCTTCGTCTCATCCACACAGACGAGATACTGAAGCAATTACTGGATCTAATGTCATCTAGGGAATGTGGGATTGCAAGTGCTCGCGGGTTTGGACTGCTTCTTGCGCCAGATGAGTATCTTTCTAAGGAAAATGGTGCCAATATCAGGTTGCTTGCACATCAAAAAGTATTCAATATCTGTATACCCAACATTGCCCAAAGATTTGGTAGCGCAGACCCAGCCATCAAGTCAAACTACCTCGTTGCGTTGTCAGGAATCCTGAAGCATATGCCTACAGAGGTGGTCATGCCGGAGATTAGTACGATCCTCCCACTCCTCCTGCAGAGTCTGGATCTCGAGGATTCCGAGGTGAAAGCGGCGAGCCTACAGACGCTTACAGTCGTGAGCCACGAGGACTCTAAAGCTGTCGAAGAACACGTGGGCAGCTTGGTCAGCAGGCTTCTCAAGTGCGTAACGTATTCCGAGGTCAATTCAGCCAATGTACGGCATAATGCGCTCCGTTGCTTAAGGATCTTTCCGGGAACCATGAAGGACAGCACCATACTCCCTTACAAAAGCACAGTGACGCGAGGCCTGCTGAACATCCTAGATGATCCCAAGAGAAATGTTAGGAAGGAAGCGGTAGAATGTCGAGCGGCTTGGCTTAAGATGGACGAGCCTCAGAGCGATTGAATAGATTGAATAAGCCTTGAGATCATTTTCCCAACATGTGCAGGATGAGTCGACATCTTATCATGAATTTTAAAGAACTGAGAGTGCGACCAGCTGCATCGTATGACTAAGCATTCCCGTATTCGTGATTTATTACCATGTTAGAAAACCAAGTTCTTCCTCCTCTCTTTCCTTACTAACGAAACTACATAAATCTCATGATATTATAATTGAACAGTAAGTGAGGACTCTACATGAACTACACATGATCAACGCCATTCATTCAATAAATACCCAGCTCCATCCCGGAGATCCCGGAGTTAATTATTGACTGTGAATAGGTACTTTACATTTATTCCTCGACTTGATAAGTGAAAAGTAAAGTACAACTAGAGTCTTGATACCACTAGTTTCTCGAATATTTCAAAGCCGATCCGAGGCACTTCAGTTCAGTGTGTGGCGTCATGACGTATCGTGCTTTCCATGTGTACAATCAGAAAACATAAGAACCACTACACCAATCGAACAAAATACGAATTAGACACATCCAATCTGTTGCATCTCGAAATAAGTACCAACCTTTGATCATTTCCACACTAAAATCTAGGAGATAGCAATTGCCAGGAGTGCAGTCAAGGACAATCACTTTGCCTACATTAGGTTCAGCGTCTCAGACTGCTTTCCCTCGATATTCACCATGTCTGCCTTTACAGATATTACAGATGAATCAACATTCCACTCACATGTTTCTTCCCTCCCATCGACAACACTAGCTGTCGTTTCATTCTACACCTCATGGGCAGTCCCATGCAAACAAATGCGTCTCATACTGGAAACTCTCGCCTCGTCTTACCCACCACAATCGCCACAAACCATATCATTCCTCGCTCTTGACGCGGAAGCTCTGCCAGAAATCTCAGAATCTTACGACGTCACGGCTGTACCATTCCTAGTCCTTCAGCGAGATGGGAAGGTTCTCGAGAGCGTCAGTGGAAGCGAGGCTTCGAAGGTACGGGACGCAGTCGAACGCCACGCTGGAAAGGGGGGCAACACTGGGAAACTCGGGTTGCCACCTGCTTTGGAAACTACTCCAGTTGAAAACGGAGAAGAGAAGGCTCAGCAAACGGAAAAGACCAAGAATCTGAGTAGCTATGCACCTGATGGCCGTGACGCTGTAACGGCGCCTGAGGTATCGTCCATGCAGGCTCAAAAGGAGGAATTAGACCTGAGATTGGGAGAGCTAGTGAAGGCCGCGCCTGTCATGCTATTCATGAAAGGAACACCAAGTACACCGCAGTGCGGCTTCAGTAGACAATTAGTGGGCTTGCTGAGGGAGAGAGGGGTAAGGTACGGATTTTTCAAGTGAGTGGATGATAAAAGTCTGTGATATTCTCTGTAACCGAGTGCTGAACGTTCATAGCATATTAGCAGATGAAGAAGTCAGACAAGGATTGAAGGCTTGGGTAAAGTGGATCATGTTGCTGTTGGAATACAGAGCTAATGTATGAATAGTCCGACTGGCCAACATTTCCACAGCTGTATCTTAGGGGGGAGCTTGTGGGAGGTCTTGACATTGTAAGAACCACAAAAGGTTACTTGTCACGTGCGCTGACACGAATTAGGTGAAAGAGGAGTTAGACAGTGATCCGAACTTTTTCTCCGAGTATCAAGCGGCACCTAAAGGACAAGGAGGTATCTCGGCGCCAGAGACACAGACAGAAATCAGTACTTGAGAGCGCGGAGTCCCTCGAATCTGATGTTCATGGATGGGGTTCATTGAATATAACAGGCCTCCATGCATAACTGTCTAATGGAAGTAGATGACGTAATTGACTCTCACGATCACCAAGATTACAAACAATTTGAAAAAATTCTTCCCACGCAATTGCTTGGTGAGACTGCTTTAAAGTCGAATACGTTAGACAGAAACATTCGCTCGGCCGAGTGCGTAAAGGATTGGTGTCCTCGCTGTATCAAGTAGCGCACCCTTTGACGGCACGAGTACCTTACTTAGCTGCACCTTGCCGTCTCGGACGTAACTCTTGGTGGAAATGATGCTACTTGCTACTTGAAAGTGCGCAGCTGGATGTCAGGAGGTGGGGTGCATCTAAAGGATGAGGTGTGTAGAATATCATGGCTATATTTGTCCATCGATACCATGCTCACCGATTACTCAGGGATCTCGACTGCAAGTGGTAGTCGCAGGAGGAATAGCGGGCCTCGTCTCAAGGTAGTGACTTACGGACACCGCGAGCAGACTGGCATCAGAGCTGAATCCTACAGATTCTGTATAGCCCCACTTGACGTTCTCAAAATCCGGCTACAGCTTCAGATCTATCCTCTCCCCGATCCCTCATCAAGCGGGGACAAAGCAAGAGTTGCACAATACGGTATTGGGAATACGTTCAAGAGCATTGTTCGAAACGAAGGAATTAGGGTAGGTCCTGATCAGGGGTTAAGGAGTGCTGCCTAGCTGGCGCTGAGTTCTTTCATGGAATAGGCCCTGTGGAAGGGCAATGTCGTCGCGTCGTTTCTCTACGTAAATTATGGTGCCGTTCAATTTTCAGTCTATCGTACCATCAGCAAGATAATACATCCTCTAAAGCTTCAAAGTGAGGTCGAAGCCTTCATCTCTGGCGCTATTGCTGGAGGGTCAGCAACTGCTTTGACTTACCCGCTGGACCTCCTTCGCACTCGGTTTGCTGCACAAGGGCCAATCAAGGTATATGCTAGTTTGCGAGGTGGTATTCGCGATATCTGGCGTGAGGAGGGTCCCAAGGGCTTTTTCCAAGGGTTGGGAGCTGGAGTGGGCCAAATTGTGCCTTACATGGGACTTTTCTTCAGCGCTTACGAGGCCCTCCGATCACCGTTGGCTACTTTGTCTCTCCCATTCGGATCCAGTGATGCGACTGCTGGCGTGCTCGCTAGTGTAATGGCTAAGACTGGAGTATTCCCATTGGATTTGATTAGGAAGCGCCTGCAAGTGCAGGGGCCAACGAGGGCGCGATACGCAGGAGGAGCAATTCCGGTTTATGAGAAGGGACTTTTGAGGACAGGAAAGAGTATCATGGCTCGAGAGGGGTGGAGGGGATTGTACCGCGGTTTGGGCGTAGGATTGGTCAAATCTGCTCCAGCCAGTGCAATCACAATGTGGACGTACGAGAGGGTTCTCAAGGTTCTGAAAGAGATTGATAACACTCAGAACATAAATTGAGATTCTATCAATAGTACATCCACCGAGTCATAATGTTTTTTGGATCTCAGCGCACACATGCCTGTCCCCAAAATAAAAGGTTCGTATGCACAAAAGCAATGTAGAGTCATAAACTAGGCTGACGAGTAAGATAGGTAAAATTACCCCTCATCAAGTTTCAACACTGCCTAGATGTTGTAGAATCATCTTCAAACGTTGAATCGCGGGGCCACTTTGGAGACAGGTCTTGTTCTCATTTGCCATCTTCAACTCTTGGCGAGACATCTGTACTAAAGGCAACATGTCGCCCCATACTTCATCGTGGTACCGATCTAGTATGTCGATCCAAGATTGGACGTCTCCAGGTCCCGGTCCCGGGCAATCCTCTTTTCGATAATTGTCCCTTTGCGATGCAAAAGACGCAGGAAACGATTTCGAAGGAGGGCCAAAGTCAGGAATAAGACTGAAAGATTTCGACGTATGGAAAACATCAATGGATTCTTCTCGCTTTCGTGATTGCAATCTTTTCATCTTTTGCCATTCGGTTCCATCAGTCTCCAAAGTCTCCAAAGTCTCCAAAGCCAGGGTGGTTCTAGGCTCTTCGTCCGCCGCGAAAGTTGGGTCTAACAGTAGAGCTACGACAGCAGCGCCATCCCCATTTTGAACTGCAAAATATTGTTTCTTGTTTTGCGTTTTGCATATCTTTGCGTTTCGCACTTTGGGTACATTGCATCCCGCTGGCCCCATCCAAACCCCCAATTGCGGGTTACTACTCAATGTAGGCCCTTCCTGCAGAAACTCGGGTTCGCGGTCAAAGTCTGTTGACCTTGCCAAGAACTCATCGAATGCAACCTGACCTTGGGTTTTACTGATATTTTCACCAGGTTCGGACGAGCGGAATGAATCGCCTTGGTGCGAAGTAGCTTGTTCATAGGGTGGTGATGAGCGGAATGCCAGGGAAGACTTGCATACACTCGTTGATCCTGATGAAGAACCGGCTTTGCTTTCGGTGTTGAGAGAGGCTAGACCTCCAGTGACAGCATTTGGTGCGGGACGTTGGAACGATGCTTGTATCAATTCGGACGCAGACGCTCTTATCCGTTGGGGCAAGGTAGCCGTCGCCTCAGGAGCATGGGCAGATATTAGTGATAATGTTTGTTTGGTGCCATGTACACACTTTTGCCGGTCCATGGTTTCCTGAGATATCATTGCATTCCAAGGCCTCAATATCAAATTTTCGACCAGAGCGGAAACATCGGACCCTTGCCTTCGGCTGACTCCTTGTAGATACCAGGAAGAGCAAACATCAATGTAGAAGAGGTCTTGTAATTTAGATGATTTGAACTGAAACCAATCCCTGTAGAGCTGCCAAGTCAATTTAAAGAGGCGTTTGAAGAAGGATGACCTTGGAGGTTCATGTGATTGGGTACTAAGCTGCTCGGTTCCAAATCCGGGCTCAGGAATGTGGTGATAGACTTGATGCTAACAGTAGGCACTCGAGATTTGGAAATAACTGGGAAGCGTCGCATGGAAGAATTTGGAAAGTCGAATACACATTGTACTCGTAAAAGTAAAAGGTATAGGGATGAAAACGAGTGACGTACTCTCGCATTTGGTTCAAGCTGATGATCGGCGGCGCTATTTGTCCGCTTCACACCTCGAAAAAGTCCAACATTAAGGTATACATTAGTTTGCACCCATTGGGTTGATTACTTTTTTGATAACTCATAATTAGAGCTACACATTGAGCTTCTGAAAGAATATGGTACTGCTTGCTCGTCTATACAGACGGGTCAACACATCACAATAGTCAGCCTAGGCCCTAGGCGAAGTTCTCACGCGCCCACCTTCCATCCGCCTTGACCTCCTTACATTTACTCTCTGTCATCACCGGACAAAACCACTCTAGTCCGGAGCTGCGTTTGACGATAGAAAAATATCCTTGGAATCAGCTTGTCTTCTGTAGATCGAAGACAAAAGTACAGGACAGTGAGAGGTCGCAGCGATCAGTGCATTTGCGGCGAAATAGTGAGGACGAACCGAGAACATGGTTGCTCCAGAAGAGCCCACTCAGCCAACATGGAAATTCACCCAGTAAGTATTTTAGCCTTTGGGACGCGGTGCGCAGTGCTTGGTGTTGAGAACCGTTGTCCTTGGAATCGTCTCTTTGGGCTGTGTGCTACCCGTTGTACCTTGATGGACGTAAAGCATACACCTGATTATGGACCATATTCTGCCCAACAAAGCACATGATCCAGAATTTGGGGGCTGGCTAAAATGTAATTCTAGGTGTTTTGGCGACAAGGGTGACGTGGAGGACATAACTGAAGGTTAGCCTAGTTTTCGAGAAGGCCATATCACCGCTGGAATCAGACTTGCTGACGTGTTTGTCTTGCACCAGCGGACATCATATCAACCGTAGAGTTTGACCATACTGGTAATTATCTAGCGACTGGTGATAAGGGTGGACGGGTAGTGCTCTTCGAAAGGAACGAATCGGTCCGTCATACCCCAGGCGTAGGGGACGCCCAAGCGCCTTCGTGATGCCTCTGGAGTAGCTGACCGTTGGTAGAAGAAAACATGCGAGTACAAGTTCCATACCGAGTTCCAGTCGCATGAGCCCGAATTTGACTACTTGAAATCACTGGAAATAGAAGAGAAAATAAACAAGATTAAATGGTGCAGGAGACAGAACGCCTCTCACTACCTTCTTTCGACAAACGACAAAACAATCAAGTTATGGAAAGTCTTCGAAAAGTCATTGAAGGTAGTTGCGGAAAATAATCTCTCACATGATCTCACTCCGGGCGGTGCTATAGGAGGAGGAGGTGGCCCCCCAAGGCCCAACCCAAATATCTCATTTCGTGACGCTTCGTCACTCAAACTCCCTCGCCTCACACACCATGACACCGTTGTCGCTGCTGTCCCTCGCCGAAACTACGCAAATGCACACGCCTACCATATCAACAGCATCTCCGTCAATAGCGATGGAGAGACCTTTATCAGCAGCGACGATCTGCGTATAAATTTATGGAATCTCAACATACAAGATCAGAGCTTCAACATCGTTGACATCAAACCTACCAACATGGAGGAGTTGACCGAGGTCATCACCGCTGCCGAATTTCACCCACAAAGTTGCAATTGGTTCATGTATGCAAGTTCAAAAGGCACGATAAAGCTGGCTGATATGCGTGAAAATGCCCTGTGCGATCAGCATGCCAAGCGTAAGTTTAATGAGCTACACTGATCTAAAAGGAAGCTGATGCAAAGTAATCTAGAGTTCGAGCAAGAAGAAGACCCATCAGCGCGATCCTTCTTTTCCGAGATTATATCATCAATCTCCGACGTACGATTCTCACATGACGGTCGTTATATTCTGTCTCGCGACTACCTGACAGTCAAGATTTGGGACGTCAACATGGAGCGCACCCCTGTCAAGACCATACCGATTCACGAACACCTGCGACCTCGCCTATGTGATACATATGAGAACGATAGCATTTTTGACAAGTTTGAGGTCGTCTTCTCTGGCGACGCGAAGAACGTGATGACGGGCAGCTATAATAACAATTTCATGATCTACCCATCTGATCCAGAACGGGAGACTGAGGTCGTGCTTCAAGCTGACAAATCGGCTTTCAAGCAAAAGAAGATTGGCGTGCCGACACCGATTAATTCATCTACAAGTCCCACCAACGGGCCATCGAACAAAAAGGGCAACTCCAGAGCGGGCAGCCCAGCAGCAGGAGCAGGAGGCCAAGGGGGCCGAATGAAGAAGGAAACGGATGCAGACCAGATTGATTTCAACAAGAAAATCCTACATATGAGCTGGCACCCTTTTGAAGACAGCATAGCCATTGCAGCTACGAACAATGTAAGCAAAGGGCCATGTTGATTTGCGCTATGCACCCGATACTAATGACTTGAGAATAGCTTTTTGTGTTCTCGGCATTGTAAGCAACTGCAGATTCCATAATCGTTGCGGTTCCTAGTCGTACCTCGGGTGAATATTAAACACATGCAATGCCAACATCCATGTTTGCTTACGAACGAGCCACTGAACTTGGACCGGGCAGGCACGAACAGTCTCAAGACTTATAGACACGGCGTGCATCGGCGAGGTTTTAAGGCGGCGTTCTGCAGCATGAGGAGATGGAGGCATGGTCTAATGTTCACTGGGCATAATGATTGGCAGCATCCCGATGTATGCAAGATGTCACCAGTGCTAATGATGTATTCAGAGCGACGGCCGCTGTGGAAGGCCGGAGAGGCAGTCGGTAGATAAACAATTACTTGATTCTTTAGCCTACTATTCTTTGAGTCCGGACTTTCCCTTATATCTACAAACTTTCTCGCATGCAACGGTAGGAGTAGTCAATCGGTCGCTGGGACGGAGAAAGGGGTTTCGCATTGCGTGGTATTGCAGGAGCAGGGGAGAGAGCCCAATCCCATAAAATTCCCAGGACTTGGAGTCGATGTTCTTTCTCCGTATTCTTTCTCCTTGTTCCTTTCTTTTCCCTTTTTCTACACTTGCCTCGAACCACGGTGTTAAAAACGATGTTGCGTGTCATTTTCACGAGTGACATAAAGGTAGGGCTAGGGCCGCCAAGGCAGGCCTGTCTGACTTGGAAGGTACCTTACCTAGGTACTCACGTACTTTATTCTCTACCTACTTACCCAGCATGCCAGAGAATTAGAAGAGCGAAGAAAGTGTAGACAGGTAGACCAGGTCAGGCAAGGGAGTAAGGTACGTATCTACAAATAATTTATGACACCTTATAACGGCAAAAATTTCACTCTATCTTTTTGATCATCGATTAATCCCCTAGTCTTAGTCTTCTGGAGAACAGTTGCTGTGAGTCTCCCTTTCTCTGGTTCATTCATCCAGCTGCGCATGTCCTGGAGATTTAGACACCTAGAGCACATGAGTGCGCGCGGATGAGTGCTGGTCTCGCGCCAAAGTGGGGAAAAGCGCGATGGATTTGTGATGCTGAGTGGATGCTGAGTGGATGCTGAGTGGATGCTAGCTAAGGTGACGGGCCCCGTCAGTAGCAATGGAATATATGCACGTCCCTTTTGTCCTCAACTGGCTTGGCATTGTCGGTCTGATATTCGGAGGCTGCTGCTCCAACGTGAGTTGCTGCTGTCATGATTTGTGGCCACTTGAAACTGATATGGCGCAGGTATTCGCCTTGGAATCAATTATCAAGTGAGTACTCAATATCACATTATCCTCGCTTTCTGTCCCTGATTGCTGGGTCATCAGATGGGAGCCAGGGAGCGGTAGGTCGGATCTGCTTCCTTTCAGTCGACCCGGGCTGAGCATGATCAAAGGACTCCTCATTACCTTCGTCCAGTTCTTTGTAACAGCACTCGTCACATGGCCAACTTATTTCTCCGCCAGCTGTCCACCATGCTTTCTCAGGCGGCCCCAAATCCCGTTGACTCGATTAATTATAAGCGCTTCAATGTTCTTCACGGTCAACATGCTCAACAACTTTGCCTTTGGTTACAACATATCCGTCCCAGTACATATCATACTACGAAGTGGAGGAAGTGTCATGACCATGCTCGTTGGCTCCGCTTGGGGCAAACGTTACACTAGCATGCAAGGTGAGTCGCTACTTGTCGTCTCGCGCAATTTGCTCGCTCACGCCGTATTCAAATTTAGTCTTCAGCGTAGCGATGCTCACAGCTGGCATTGCAGTGGCGGCCATGGCTGACGCTCAAGCCAAGGTACGCTTCAGTCGTCGCCTCTTATCGCGCTTTCCGACGTAAGGCACTGACTGATTACGTGCAGGGCAGAACAAAGTCAACTCCAAGGACCCGGATCGATTCCGAATTCTTTCTGGGCCTTATGATCCTCGCTGTCGCTCAACTACTCTCTGCAATCATGGGACTTTACACCGAACTCACTTACTCCAAGTACGGTAGACATTGGCATGAAAACCTCTTCTACCAGCACTTCCTTTCGATTCCGATGTTCTTTCCTTTCTTTCCCTCGCTTTTCGAGCAATTCAAGAAGCTTGTTGATTCGGAACCAATTCACCTTTGGCCTTCTCTTTACCACCTCGTGCTTCCCAAGCTTAATTCGCCGTTTAGCTCTGGCGATCCTCGACTCGCAGCAATGCCGCTTAGACCTTCCATCCCAGATGTTGCGCTTCCAAAACACGTGCTCAATCTTGCTCTGAACGCAGTGACGCAATTTGCTTGCATCCGAGGGGTCAACGCACTGAGTGCGAGAACATCTGCGCTCGGAGTCTCTATCGCACTCAACGTCAGGAAGCTGATCAGTCTATGCATAAGTCTCTGGCTGTTCGGAAACAAGCTACCACCAGGGGTCCTTGTGGGTGCAGCAATCGTGTTCGGAAGCACAAGCATTTGGGCGTGGGAGGGTCAGAGAATTGGCAAGAAAAGTAAGAAGAAGGGAAAGATGCAGTAACGGTGTAGTGATTAAGTGGTTGAGCGGCATTCAAACGGCGCATAGGCATGAGCAGTATAGATATATACCCATGATTGGGAGTTATATTCCACATGTACAGATAGCAGTGCGTTCAACCCTTGAAGCAGAGGGACAAATGGGGTTTTGACACCCGTCACTCGTAATCTCGTCCAAGTAGGTCGTATTTGGTCACAGAATCTTGACTGGCATGATGGATACAAGGTTCGCATGATCGCCTGGTGTGTCATTTACCACAATCTGAGTATAATGCCGCGTAGTGACTTGTAGAGGATATGAGAGAGAAGGCTGTTTGCAAAAGGACTAATACAGATGTCATGTATATAGAGCGAGCGTGACGACGACTTCGGTCTGGATAGGTAAAGTCGACTCGGGCTATCGGACATGGCCACAAGCAATTAACGACCTCCAGAATGCGAGCCGCCGCCGCGAGAGTAAGCGGAGAGAAACGCCTATCGCACCCTCTATAGGATGTTCCTGTACTAAAAATACATCCAATCTTCTTTACAGCACCTCTCCAACGATCTTGGCAGCTTCACGGTAGGTGCCTAGATTACGCTTGCTGTTAGCACAACGTTCTTACCAGCGAGTCCAGGGTTGATAAGCGTACCAAGCAACTTTTCACACTTCTCCCTCTCCGCTTTAATCCCATCGTCTTCATAGAGCAGATCCCCAAAGAGGTCCTCTTTGTAGAGTTCACTCACCAGCCTGTTTTGCACAACATCCTTGCTATGGTTGACGAGCAGATGCATGACCGCTTTGGGGACTTGGTCAGCGATGGTTTCGCGGACGATGTTGAAGTAGGAAGAAATCAAAGCGCGGATGAGTTCTGTTTCCAGGGCTTCCCGCTCTGTGAGTTCGGGATCGCCTTGAGAGGGCTGATGCTGGTCAGAATTGACATCTCTCGACTTACAGGAGTATGGCGAGCAAGGATGATGGAGACGTACAAATTGAGAATCATAGTCATTGTAACCCTGACTTGACCTTACGACCTCGTAATCGTCCTGACTGTATGCTGGTTGCATAGTGGGTGCTCGATCTATATGCCGATTCTCTCCTCTTCGGATACTCTGGCTGAAGCTTGGCTCATTGTGGCTTACATGCCGGTTCCCGGCTGCGGCTGCAGCGGCTGTACCGCCTACTGCGTTGATCCCACCAGCTGAAGGCAGCCCACCCTCCTTGCCAAAGAAGTAGTTGAGAAACGAGTCTCGCGTGTTTCCTGTAGCTGCACCAATGATCCTCGGTGGAGAGCCTGGTCGTCCATTCATCGTTGCAGTAACGTTGTTGTGGCCATTCTCACCATTTCGGCCGACAGCCGGGGACATACTTCTGCTGCCTTTGACTGCGTGACCCCGATGGGGGAGTGGATGCACGCTCTTCACGTCGGCTGCGGCTTCTTCCTCTTCTTCGGGAGTCTCCGCACCATTCATACCGCCTGATAACTCTTTCATCCGCCTCTTTTCCCGCTTCCTTCTCTCCTCTGCAGCAACGGCCTTCTTCTCTTTCTCCTGCTTGTTCTGGATCACCGAAGACATTGCCGCTGCTGCACCGAGGAAGTTGGGATGGTTGGTGTTGATGTAGGCGCGCTGTATGGAAATAAGAGACTCAACGTAACTAGATGATGGACCCAGTCTTTCACGGAGGAGGTCCGACACAACTTCAATGAGTTTTGCCTGTAGTCTGGGAAATCTTGAAAGCTCTGTGGAACCACAGGTATGGCAGATCTTGATGAGCTCCTCATACACCAATTCGACGCAACGTTGGCTAGGTATTTCTAGCATCTTGATCTGTGGCTTGACCAGAAGGTCAAATGCGAGCTCGGGGACGAAAAGGCTGGGCCGAGGGCCAGTGGAGTTGCGAATTGCGGTCCGTATGTCGAGAACGGAGAGATTGGTTGTAGGGTCGATTGTTTCTAGTGAATTACCGAAAACGGAGTTGAATATGTAGTAGATCCTTGCACCTCCACAGAGTTCTTTAGTCGAGATCTCTGTCGAGGTTCCGTCTATCGACGAGATGAAAGACGAGGCAAAGCGTGTCATTAATTGTAGTATCAGAGAGCCCCGGTGCTCTTTTCCGCTGAATTGCATGTTTCCGTAGCTCGCTAGCTCCTGCTGTGTTTGGCCCATCAGCGTATTTAATCTTGCCTTGATATCTGGTAAACGGTCTCGAATGTGGGCCATCAGAGTATTGTTCAGACTCTTTGCTAGGAATTGGGTCCCGCAGCGGTTTGCCATTTTCCTATAAGCCGGGTTGTGCCTGAAGAAATCAGCCTCATCCTTCAAAGCATCGGCTAACGCTTTGTTCCCCTGAATATCGTGCTGTGACCTATTTACTACACCGATAAAGCCAAGCTTGAGCGGATAAACTCGACCAGATAAAATGTCCAAAGCGTTAGTGCCGTGATCCATAAGATCTATCTTCGTAAGTACGCCAATTGTGCGTCGACCCATCGGATCCACATGACGGGCCAGCTTGAGAGCTTCTGAGTTGACTATGTCGACATTTGCCGGAGACACCGCTAATATGATGCTATTTGGTTTGGCAATATACTCGGATATCAAATTCCTTGTTTGCTTCTCTATATCCAATGGTTGGTCTCCAATAGGTACCTTTGTCAAACCAGGGAGATCGACCAAGGTCAGGCTCAGAACGTGCGGCGAGTAGATCTTCAGATTGATTGGCTGCCTATTGATGCCTTTATTGCTCCCTGCTATCCTAGCTGTCTCGTTCTCTATCTCTCTTTTGACCTCCCCAAAGTCCCGGAACTTTTGGCCCAGCAAATGGTGAAATTCGGCCCATTCTCCTTGCCCTGCTACACTGGCGGCTGTGTGAGGGACGTGGACCTCATCGCTCTCCGGCTTATCTTCTCGCTCGCTGGGGACGTTGATGAGCTGCAGGATAAGCGGTCTTCTCGTTACAATGCCGCTTCCACGGGGTAGGAAGTCGCGCTGTCGGTATTTAGTGAGAGTCTGTAGAGATTTGCAAGCACCATCTTACACCAACGATGTTCTCTAGCACAGAAGATTTTCCAGACGACTGTGAACCTACAACTACCTAGAGACAGGTCAGCGGTCTCCCAACGGCAGTAGGCCTGTGGGCGAAGTGGGGGTACAATACAATTTGCGGCAGGTCCAGGGAGTCATTGCCAATGGTATTGAAGACCAGATCCTGTAATTTGTTGACAACACCGAGCAGATCCTCCCCGAGGGATGCCATCATGCGTGTCCTCGTCGACCGGACAGCACTCGGGGAGTCTGAATGGATATGTAGAGAAGCGCGTCGGGCCAAGCGGTCACGAGCTCGGTGCCTTGAAACGACGTCGAATAAGGCACCAGGTCAACAGCTAGCATGTAATATAGACCAGGAAAGTTTTCAACCCTTAATATAAGGATACAAGTAAGGCCTCACTTTACGCCCGTCGAGTACTTGTACTTTACTTTACTTTACGTTACCTTGGCTTCCCAGAACTCTATTTATTATTGATAATTTATACTGGGCATGCAGAGATCTGAGACCTACGCACAACATGCGTAGCCATGGTCACAGTCTTTTCTCCACAAACCTTTTTTCCAAAACATACTGAGATACTCTACCTACTTTTCTCCATTGATTTCTCGAACAGAACACATCAAACCAGTCATAGCATCTCCACCTTACACATAGATTCAGAGACGATCATAGTTGTCAGTTGGCTCAGAAGTCAAAACTCCTACTTCAAAGTCCCCTTGGTTGAGTGCTTGTCTGAGACTACGAGGAGCCATGAAACTGCGAAAGCTCTCGCGGCCTTTTGAGTAGAGGAAACGGAATTCATCACTGTTTACCAAATCCGGACCAACTCAACTCAAGCAGGTATGCGGAGATGGAAGAGAAACACTTGTGTTCAACTGACACACGAGTTGCATGGTCCAAACCAGTGTAGAGATCTCCACTTGTCTGCGCGTAATTGTTTCACGTCCTGGCGCTCATCTTCCCCCGCCCCTCGCGCCTACAATGATTGTCATACAAGTATAGTAAGAGGGAAAAGATTGCTCTGAAAGCGCCTCACATGCCTCTTGGAAATGTACCCAATCTATGAATACTGCGTTTACTACAGGTCTTCGGGCTTTTCATAAATAAAGTCGTACATTCGGGGGCTTTCTCTCAAAAGTTTCTTTTCGAATGTCCACATCGGAGACTCTGGTAATTCCCTCTTCGGACCGGATCCTCTACGGCGAGACCGCAGCTCCCAAAAAGCCGTCGGTCGTTTGTCTGCTGTCCCATCAGGATATTTCAGCTTATAGGGGTCCAGGGCTTCACAGTCGTATTTCCCTTCATCTTCTATTCCTGGTCCTCGGAGCACGATCCGTGAACGAGCTGATGGATGTACATACTCATGCGTATCCCGGAGCGGTTTGCCAGTGGACTCGCCAGTCTCTGGATTGACTTGGCAGTATAAGCCCTTTCATGTCAGCATCACTCTACGGCTCTGACTGGGAAACCTACTGGTGTACGAGTCTTCCGCCCACCAAGAATGTACACCCCGATCATGGACCTGTAGATTTTACCAAAACTCCATGGCCTCCTTTTCTGACCAGATTGTTTATAGTACGCCTCGGTTTGGTCATACTGCTCAAGGATATAATCTTCGTCGAACTCGAGGAAAGGCTCGACCTGGGCCATCATCCACGCCAATGTTATGTTGGATTGACCTTGATCCGGATATCCGCCACCAATATTCTGATGTACACCAGGGAACCAATTCTGAAGCACATACGTCAGTCTAGGAGACTTAGATCCCGGCGGCGGTAACTCCTACCTGTCTCAAATTGGTCGTGTTATTGCGAGGTTTCGCCCACACACTTGGCTGTAAAACAACTACGTTAACCACAGCTACACCATATCAATACTGATACTCTTACAGAAAAGGAGGCACGATGTTCATCCAGCGCCAACGCTTGAAAAGCGTTCAGGATACGGTTGTTCAAGTTCGTATCGTAAAACATATACTCTTTTGTGGATCTGGTCTGCAAATGCAGTCTTTCGAGCCATGGGATGCGTGGTATACCTAAGGAGCCAACGGTATCAAATACCCCAACCACCTTGATATCAACATCAAGCCTGGTAAGATCGCGTTCTTCAAGTCCTTCATCGTATCTCGGGTCCGAAGCGCTCGGTTTGTTCGGGAAGGGGCTGTCCGGGTTTGCTGGCCGGTAGTTTGCGTTCTCCCGGTTTTCGAAATCTGTGAAAACTTCTGCGAGGAATGGTAAACCAGCCTTCGTCAAAAGCCCGACGCCAGCTGTTAAACCCGCTATGCTCCTGCACAGATATCGCAGTCAGTCTTGTCTGAATGAATCACAGAGGGAGTCGTAAAGCTTGATGAATGAGTAAGCTGGGGCTTATAAGAACATTTTACTTCTGAAATGTGTTGCAACTCATGAGGCATAACACAATGGGAACCACGACTCAGAAATATGCCTTACCGAGCAGTGAAAGCTCCCCGTGAAAAGCCAAAGAGAAAGATCTCGTCGCCTGTGACATAATTGTTGCAGATAAAACTTAATGTTCACGGGTCAGCGTGTCTCCATTGGGATCCTAGGCGAGCTTTTGAAAGGGTTTCGAAGTGTCTCGCTTCTGCGACAAGCCCTGCAACTCAGGATACAGAGGAAGAGATGCCTTAGGAAAAACAACTCACGAATAAGCGTCGCGTATGTTAGTAGATAAGCCTTCTGCAGTAGCCCTAGCGTCGCACGGTTACTAGTCAAATCTTCAGTTGTAAGGAATACCAGAAGTGATTACCCTCCGATGACACGATTGAGAATGTTACCCGTAGACCCTATCCCGGCCTGGTAGAATACGACCTGTTGAATGCCTCTCGAGCTCACAGGCTTGATTGCTTCTGAAATACGGGTGACGTTGCTTGGTATTGGAAGCTTTCCTTTAGAGAGACCCATGCTGGCATCCAGCCAAGTGCCTAAGTGATCCCAGTATCAGCATGGACACAGTAACACGCAAAGCAAGGAATTTTAGCTTTGAGATTGGAAGTCCAAGCATGGGCTTACCATCACAGCAGACCACAATCCTTTTCATATTTGACTTCAGGGTTCCCAGTCTACCAAGTTTCTCGTGCAGTCGAATGGAAGAGAACGGGTAGCATAGAGGTAATGTGGATATGACGCGCTTCGACAGTGTACATATGGGAAGGATCAAGACGGGGTAACGTGATTCCACCTGCTGTACACTTTCTACTCGATCTTGACATGGTGGGTGCCGCAGCCCTTTGATTTCTGAGTATGGTCTAGTATTGAATGTGGCGATGATGATCAGGAGGCTCTGCCGCCTGCAGTGCGTGACGTCTCCTTGTAGATGACTCCTACCTCCTGCTTACACAGCTCAGGTAACTACTTCGCATGATCCACTCATTCACAACCAGAAAATTTGACAAGTGAACACTTGGACA
Source organism: Usnea hakonensis (assembly GCA_013423325.1). Classification (NCBI taxonomy): domain Eukaryota; kingdom Fungi; phylum Ascomycota; class Lecanoromycetes; order Lecanorales; family Parmeliaceae; genus Usnea; species Usnea hakonensis. The sequence goes on along the minus strand of BLJB01000467.1, from coordinate 5,680 downwards.
TTATTGATTTCAACGTGAAAGACTAAGAAGTAAAGTACGTGAATACGCATAACTACAGGTCTGCTGATCGAAGCTAGTAAATAGCTCCGGAATAGCTCTTATCACGTGATCATCTCCTCGTCCGCTTCGCTTTACCCCACTTCTATCGTTGTCGTTATTAACGAAGTACAGTGTACAACTCGTAGGATAAACTTGGAGAGACGGTAGTGGTAAAAGTTCCCATCTTTAGATATACGAAACGCCCTCGACCATCAAACAGTGATGCATTGCGTGACATACTCTTGCATTGTCTTGGTTTGGACAGTGCTCACGAAGTTGTGTGGAGCGTCTTGGGTCACACCTCAAAATGTTTTCAGTGACCAGTCTGCTACAGCTGGTGAAAGTGTACACGAAGCGCTCGTGAAGGCCGCTATCATTCCCGACGGTAAACAACGTCCTTGATGATTCTGTACCTGCGATCGCCTCCCTTTGGAATTAATATCTGTGTCAGTCAGGAGGACACGTTGAATCCATTGTCTTTATGCCCCTGTATCCGACAGCTAATGGGTATTCGTACGTGGCTGCTGATGCTGTTTCCTCAGTCCTCGATGATTTCCAGCCATCAGTGTACGTCACGCTCTCCTATCCATCAAGACACAAGATCGTGAATATGGGAAACAAAATCAAACCGAAGAAAGTCACATCCCCGCCAATCTTCAGCATCGATATTTCCGCCATAACCCCGACTCGCACTCTCAGAAGCAATACCACGTATACTCTTGTCTTATCTGACCCTGATGCAACATCCCGGGCGGAGCCCGTAAAGGCGCAGATGTGCCACTGGGTCATCACGAATTTGACTCTGCCGTTCCCGTCTGCCATCTCTGACGGCGCTTGGGACTGGCTTTTACCTGGTTCTTCCTTCAGAGACTCTAAGAGTAATGGCATTCAGGAGATCATGCCTTATCTGCCTCCGACACCACCCCCGAAGACGGGCTATCACCGCTATGTCTTTGTTTTGCTGGCTCCAGCAACGGGAGAAACGGAAGAAGGCCCACAAGGAGAGCCTACAAAGCCAAAGGACAGGCCGCATTGGGGCTACGGAAAGATTGGTGCAGGGGTCAGAGAATGGGCAACCGAGAACGGCCTGGTGGCAGTCGGTAAGCGATCACTTATCTGACCCAGTCCGAGATGTCAGATTGATGATGGCTAGGTGCCAACTTTTTCTATTCTAAGAACAAGAAACAATAAACCCTCCAGAAGAGCAATGTTCCTATCAACAAAGTCCAAACTGCAAATGTAAGAGGACGAGTCTTGTTGGAGATTACGGAAGTGGAAGTAGGGAACACAATAAAACAGTCTGAATATTTGGTGACCTTTGTTCTTCATAATTCGGTGCCTTTACGAATCAAAGTTCATGTGTAGGAAATCAAAGACTGATCAACGCATACGCAATCAAAACCCCATCGAATTCACTTGCAGATATTATTTTGGTATGATCTTTCAGGTAAGCAAAGCATAATGATGTTGGGTTCATTGGTCCAGGATGGATGTTCTGTGGTCCTTTCCCAATCTTAAGCCAGACTCCATCATTCGTTTGTAATTTTCTCGAGGTCGGATCTACAGTTGTCCATCAAAGTGTCTTCGTTGGCACTTTCCCAAGTTGCAATTGGCGTTGGCGGCTTGCAAGGGAAAGCCAGCAGCAACAGAGGTTCTGAAACATTCAAGGGACTCGGGGACATCGCAAGTCCTCAATGCAGTGGACATGAAGACCTGATTTAGAAGTTTCTGAATCAATGTTCATGAGCCTGTGCTCAAAACTAAAGCAGACCGATTTGACAGTGGTAGCCCGCAATACGATATGCTGCTCTGCGCGCAAGCGGTGAGGACTGTCTTCCCCAAGCAAATTCTCAGATTTCCTTGGGTTCCTGGTTTCGAGACACGTAAGTACTGATGGCCTCTTGTAGTAGATCACCGCCAAAGCTCAGAATGTCATCGAGGTCTTGAACAATGACATCGCCTTCGAGACTTCGAGACGGGAGACTTCAGTGAAGAAGTCGTCGTGTGTCAGTACACTTAGAAGGATTACTAGGTCCCAATCTTCCAAAGTGTGATAGGTTTCTTGGCAGAAAAAGAAGAGTAATGTCTGGGTGCAATAGCATGCGCGAAGGTTTGCTCGCCATATTTAGACACGTAACTTTTCGCGAACGCTAGATGGATCCTTATGCTCTTTTGCTGGGATAGAAATCAACGGCGGGAAAGTGGTCTTCAGGCTACAAAAGCGGAGACGTAGCATTAGCTGCAGAAGAGGCAAGCGGTCTGGAGCATCGCCGCTGCAGGCACTAGCTTTATCATCAAAATGACTAGGCCTAATCGACCCACACGAAATGGCTGTGAGTAATAGACAAATGCATTATTCAATGACCAGTCGCGTGATGAATCCACAGAAATTTGGATATTATTGGGCACATGCATCGTCATGCGATCGGTTCGCAACGAAAACGCGTGCAGCATCGTGATGACTTAGGGTGTGCATATTGGTCGTGTATTTTGAGTCATGGTCGTAACACCATGAGGGTGGTTGCCGCCCTCTTGTTCATTGCCAGTACGCAGAGCCGCGCCTTCGCAATGCAACGCAATGCCAACATCTTTGCAAATCATTGGACCATATTGGCAATCGCAAAGTCCTGTCATGCTGTCAGCTTAGTTTCACGAGTCATTCACGTCAAACGCACTGGATAGAGAGCTTGCAAAGTAGAAGCAACACGCTCAACCTCTTCTGCAACACCTCGAACCTTCGAGTCCCATTTCCCAAGGTCACGGCCGACCACATTGCCAGCCTGCCCTGCCCGTGTCCTCTCCCCATTGCCATCACCGCCGTCGAAGAAGATCATCCCGTCGATCTGGTCTATTCTGCCTGTCAAGCGTCCTTGTTCCATCATGCTAGCCGCGTATTCTTCACTTCGCTCAACGTCTAGATCCAGCAGCAATCCAAGTTCTTTGAGTCCGATGTTATTGTACAGTCTAGAAGTGCTCAGGAGATTGTGTTCTATAACAGCCTTACCAAGAACAGTAGACCCATCACTCGTCCTTGCAAGCTGATGGGGAGCAAGGCTGTCTGCGAATTTATGAACTTCCTCTACCGAGAGTAGGCGATCCAAAAACATCTTCTCTAAGATGCCGAACTCTGCGACTTGAGGTGCTCTGTCGTCTTTGTACAATCTTGCCAGAGTTCGTGATCGTTGGGGGCCCGCTGGTGCTAATACAGCGCATTTGATAGCTGCAGAAAGAGCATGCATGCGTTCTTCTTCTGCCAATGTAAAATTGAGACTGACGCTGTGGTATGCCGAGCTGGCATCGAGAAATCTCCGCCGAGCATCAAGGATTCGAGCCTGTGAGAGATGGAACGTGAGATTCAATTCTGGGTCCTCCACCTTGTAAAGTAGATTCTTTGCCCTGTTCAAGTAGCTTTCCGCGCTCGTAGTATCGTCCTCTTCAATGTAAAGTCGGCAGATGCGTATCCAAGTCTTAACTTTTGCATCGTCCGTGATCTTACGCTGTGACGACTCCAGTTGTATTCCCTGCAGCATCTTTGCAGCATCAATGAAGTCTTCCTGCTCCTGATAGGCATCCGCCATGATTTCCCGTATCATAGCATCTTGCTCCTCAAATGATACTACCCTCGACTCTAGGGTCTGTAAGGCATGGGTCCCAACCTCAATTTTGGACTCTGGATCCTTGATCGAGCCGATAGCTTTTACAGCCGACGCCAATAAAGGTCTTGCCGCTACGATACCCAAGGACTCCTTCAGTATCGAATCGATGAACGCCGTGAGATTCGGTGGTACTTGGGAGGGATTCGAGCTGGAAGTGATCTGGCGTAGGAGATCATCGTAGCCGGACGGTTTGTCTGATTGAGAGGTTGACGGGTTCTCCAGCTTTGCGAGGGCCTTGCTAACATCTGAGAACTCCATCCTAGTATCCAGATACCTTCGTTCTTCGTTCCTGAAGTCTGCCTTTGCTAGCGGTCTGCCGGGTGTTAATTTATGCAGTTGTTTGTTGTTCTGAAGTTTAAAAGTTTACGAAGGCTTCAACAGTCTGATAAGGCTGAGAATAGGGTGGACGACGGCTGGCTATATGATAATATTAAACCTGAATTTTTTTTTTCTTTTTCGTATACTATTCGTCTAATATCTAAATACTTTCTATACTTCCCTAATACTCGTACGAGTCTATAGATTAATTAATTACTTTCTATATAATTTTATATAGTTATAGAATTAATAAGAGTAGTAGCTAGGCCTAAATAAGGCTAGCCTTAGCGCGTAAAAAAAATTTTTTATATAAAGATTCTACTTTCTTTCTTTTCTTCTTCCTTATTAATATTATTATTACTACTATTAAGGTAAGTAATAGATACCTATCTTTCTGATTATATAAGTATCTAGCTAACTAGCTCCGTATAAAGCTCCCCCCTACTACTACTACTACTATTACTACTACTATTAAGTAAGTAGCTTCCTCCCTCTACTATAGATACTATATTATAACTATAGTAGTAATACTTATTAGAGTACCTTACTAATCTAGACTTTATATAATAGTACTACTATTATTTTTACTAATCTACTAAGCCCCTCTCTATTACTATTAATATACGTATAAAGCTATTATTTTATCTTATTATCTTTACTATTTCTCTTACTACTTAAATTAGTTAGCTAACTTTATATAATAGGGTTCTCGTTATCTATAATATAGTCTTAATAGCCTTAGCTAGTATCTCTACTAGTTAGTACCCTATTCTCCTAATAGGATAGTAGTAAATATAGGGGTAAGTATATATATTTAAATAGCTTATAGTCCTAGCCTTTCTAGATATAAATATAATATTTATACTTAGTATAATTTTACTATATTAAATAGAATTATATTATTTAAGCTATATTAATATAATCTTAATCTAGAGTCGGGGGTAGATACTACCGCGTACTTATTATTAATATTAGAAGGGCCTAGGTCTCCGCCTCTTTCTAGAGTACCGCCGCTTTCTAGAGTACTTTAATAGGGTATATATTAATTATAAATAGCGGGATTATAGCCTCCGGTATTCTTAGAATAATAATAGAGATAATAGATTAGATAATTATTATCTATTATCTTATAGCGGCTCGAGATCTTAATCTCCGGGGGATAATCGCGGGCTAATCTAGTAATAGTTATTAGGATTAAAGTAGGGAGAGAGGAAGCTACTAGGCCCTTCGGGATTATAGGGGAACCCTATAGTTCTCTAAAGTATATATAAAGAGTTTTATTTCTATTTATTTATCTATTTATTTATTATATATTAGTATATATCTAATATATTATCTTATATTTAAATAATAAATCTATATCTCTATATAGTATTTAAGATTAGTAATCTTTATCTTTATATAAAGTAAAGTTAAATTAGGCTCTTTATATAAAGTAATTAATATTAGATAGAGTAAAAAATAATAGATTAGAAGTTTAAATTAATATATTATATTTATATAAGATACCCTTATTAAAAATAATCTAAATATAATTCTAAAAATAGAGATATATTCTAAGTCTTATTAAAAGATACTCTACTTTAAGACGCCTTTATATAAATTTCTGTCACGAAACAATAGGACTGTAGTGGGTTGACTGCTTGTTCATTGAGAATGGCTACGAA
>BLJB01000464.1:0-11993 GCA_013423325.1 Usnea hakonensis | reverse complement strand
CTATATAATAGGAAGAATTCGCTAGTTCTAGGGTTATATAATAACTTCGTATATATATTCTACTAAGGTTTCTAGATTACTAAGATATTAGCCTACTTTATCTCTAGGTCGTTAAGTAGCGCTATTATTATTCCTAGTTTATCTCTTATATTATACTATAGTATTATTAGGGTCTAGCTTTCTATTATAAGGAAGCTAGTATCTAGGAGTTCTATTCTTAGGCGTCTCGTATCTAGACCTCCTAGGTCTTAGATAGTTAGGCTACCCCCGTTAGTCTATAGATTCCTATTCCGGGTAGAATCCTTAGCGATATTTAGCCGGCCTTTTTTATTATAAACTTTCCTAGTCTTCCTATTCTAGAAGCTTTTCTAAGCGTCCCGTAGTCTTCTTCTTCGCGACCGCTTCCCGCGTTAGTCGTATCTCGTATTCTCTTCTTCCTAGACGGGATTACCGTAAATCTATTAATAGTCCTCGACGCTTTAGTAGGCTTTACCCCTTCTAGATTAGAGGCTATTATTAGTCTTAGTATTAGCTTTCTCGTAACCTTCTTAATCTCTTACCTCTTTCTCGGGTATATTCTCTAGTACGCTACGTGGCCCCTACTATTATACGCCGCGTATACTCTATAGGCTCCCGGAGCTACCTTGCTATACTCCCTAGTATCGTGCTTCTAGTTATACTCGGTATATCTAGTCTTATTTTTGTAGTAGGTAGCTATATGGCCCTACTCCTAGTAGTTGAAGTACTATACCGCTCCGTATATATAGTACGATACCTCCTTCGCCTCCCCCGCCTTAACTAGGTCTCTTAGTACTAGCCTAGAGGCTATTTCTTCTATAGCAACGTTAATAATTAGTAACGAATATCTTTTCTTACCCCCTCCTAGAGCCGGTCTCCTCGCGCTCGCCATCTACTTCGCCTTTACTACGTTAAGGTCTAGGTATAATCTCCCGTTATCCTCTTATATCTTCCTTTTTACGGCTTCCTTATTCTCCGTATCTATTACCTTAATTTTTATCCCGTATACTACTATAGTATAGGTCCTCTTTACTACCTTCGCGATCTTAAATTTCTTAGTAGCCTAGGTTAGGTCTCCCTCTAGGAGCTCCTTCGCCTTCGCGCTAGCTATCTAAAGTTCTATATTCCTACTCTTTAGTCGCCGCGCTATTACGATATCTTCCGATACGTATCCTACTATCTTAAAGGACGCGACGAGATTTTCGCTAGTTACCCCTATAATAGATATCCTCTCCCCTTCCTTCTCTATTCTAACTAGGAGTTATCTTATCCGCCTAGACTCTTCCGTTATCTTTTTTTAGGCCTATACTACTGGCCCTCTCCTCGAGTCCTATATTAGTAACCCCGTAAAGGGGTTACCTTTGCTCTAGTATCCCCCTAGGGAGCCCTAGAGGGTTAGAGTACTCGCCCTACTATCTACTAGGCTCTAGGATCTACGTACTTCCCTCTACGCGTAGGTTTCGAGGTCGATTTACTATCCTTTAATAAAGGTCTAGGTATCTTCTAGATTCTTTATATACGCTTCCTATACGGCCGCGCTTAGCTCTCTAAATAGCGTATTTTTAATAGCTTCTAATATAGCGATAGCGTTACTCGCTTATTCCTTCCTATTTATCTAGCTTCTCTCGAGGTTCCTTTTATTAGTCGCCCCCTTTACTAGCTAGTTAGGGGCCTAGGTCGCGTATTCTTAACGCGTTTCTTCTACTACCGCCTTGCCTCCTCTACCCCTATCGTTCGCCTTACTCCCCTCTGCCCCTACCCTAAGTCGTTTACGTGCCTCGTACGCCTCGTTGCCGCTGTCAACTATGGATTGGAATGATCGTCCTTCCATCATCTCTCAAAGTCCTGAGAAGATCATATATTACTTTTATTAAGAGTCATAATTTAGAAATAATAATATATAAATCTTTAATAGAAATTTATAAAATCTAGAAAGATTTATATATTATAATAATTCTTTCTTAATAACTATATATATACTAGATAATATAAGCTTCTAATTTAATAAATTATTCTAATATTTCTATCTATCTTTCTAAATAATAATTAAATTTACTTTTATAATACTATCTAATTAATAAAGGCTACTAGAAAATATTATAGTAGTATTATATAGCTTTCTAAGCTTACTTTCTAGAAAGGGCTAAATCTAATTAGTCTACTATAAGACTAGTATCTTAATTCGTCTTCTAGGAAAACTTAGCTATTTCGACTCTTATTTACTTAAATTACGCCTCGGAAAGGGTTAGGTTAGATCTAAAATTTAACTCTTTAATCTAACCCGCGCGTAGGTCGGATCTTAGAAGGGTTAGATCTAGATCGGGTCTTATATATAGAGCGGGTACTTAACGGGTACCTATCTATAGGTCCGGGTCTTAGGGTAGATATCTATTAAGAACGGGTACCCGTCTCGAAGTCTATCGACCTAAGGATTTAGTCTCGGATATCGGCTTTAAGACTTAATACCGGCCTCCTATACGGCCCCCCCCTCTAGTCTCCCCCTTTATACGGCCCCTATACGGCCTTCTCCCCGAATTCTAGTTATCTTTCTAGTTATTACTTCTCTTTAAGAGTCTTATTTAATAGAAAGAGTCTTATTTAATAAAAAGAGTCTTACTTAATAAAGAGTCTTATTTAATAAAGAGTCTTATTTAATAAAGAGTCTTATTTAATAAAGAGTCTTATTAAATAAAGAGTCTTATTAAATAAAGAGTCTTATTTAATAAAGACTTCTATCTATTTCGGGGTTAAATCTTAATACCGGGTCTCCGTACGGCCCCCCCTTTAGCCCCCCCTATATTTCGGGGTTAAGTCTTAATACCGGCCCCCCGTATAGCCTCCCCCCCCCGAATTCTAGTAATCTTTCTAGTTACTACCTCTCTTTAAAAGTCTTATTTAATAGAAAGAGTCTTATTAAATAGAAAGAGTTTTATTAAATAGAAAGAATCTTATTAAATAGAAAGAGTCTTATTTAATAAAAAGAGTCTTATTTAATAAAGACTTCTATTTATTTCGGGGTTAAGTCTTAATACTAAGATTTCTCTACTCTAGTAATAAAAAGAGAAAGAAAAATAGAAAGAAAAAAGAAAAAGAAAATACGTAAACGCGTAAATAAAAAAAAGAGGGAGGGGGGGGGGAGAAGAGGGGGGTACGCGTAATATTTTTTTTCTCTTTTTTTTCTATTCTTTTTCTTCTTTTTACTACTAGATTAGAGAGATCTCGGTATTAAGACTTAATACTAAGACTTCTAGAGGCCTAAGAGTACCGGTATTAAGACTTAATATTAAAATTATAGAGTTTAAGGTCTAAGAGTCTTAATATTAAGATTTAATACCGAAACTCTCCCCTTTTTTCGAATTCTAGTAATCTTTCTAGTAATCGTTACCTTTTATCTACTCTTTCTACTACTCTTCTAATTAAATAATAAAAAGTACTAGATAATAAAGAGTACTAGATAATAAAGAGTACTAGATAATAAAGAGTACTAGATAATAAAGAGTACTAGATAATAAAGAGTACTAGATAATAAAGAGTACTAGATAATAAAGAGTACTAGATAATAAAGAGTACTAGATAATAAAGAGTACTAGATAATAAAGAGTACTCTTTATTAAATAAGACTCTTTATTAAATAAGACTCTTTCTATTAAATAAGACTCTTAAAGAAAAGTAGTAACTAGAAAGATAACTAGAATTCGGGGGGAGCGTATAGGGGGCCGGTATTAAGACTTAACCCCAAAATTTACTACCCGGGTACCCGTTAGATACCTACCCGATTTTTTTAGACCCGGACCTATTACCCGACCTACCCAAATTTGATTTAACCCGACCTATAGACTTAAACGGGTACCTAACCCTTCTAAGATCTACGTGGATCGACCCAACCCTTTCCGAGGCGTAACTTAAATAGATTATTAATTTAATTAATTATTTAAACTAAGTTATTATTCTAATACTTTATTTTAATAGATAATAATAATACTAGATTTAGTATATAAATACTATTTTCTATTTATTATATTAATATTAGTCTAGTAACTAGATTTACTACTTTATTAATAACTAGTCTTAACGGTATTAAATTATTATTTTAAAAATATAGATCTAGTTCTTTAACTAGACTAATCTTTTAAACTTTTATATCTTTTAAATAATTATATTATATCTTTAATTCTTTCTAAAAGAGATTTCTATAATTTTTACTAATAATTCTTATTAATAATTCTATTAAAAAATCTTATTAATTCTATTACTAAATTTTATTAATTTCTTTATTAAAAATCTATTATATTAATCCTTTTATTTATTTAGTCTATTATACTAGCTTCTACTATTATAATCTAAATAGATAAAGTTATTCTTAAAATATTTTAAAAAGTAGTTTATTTAGTCTAGTAAATTAATAAATTTATAAAGACTAGCTACTTCTTTTTAAAAGTAATTAAACTATTATTTAACTATTTTATTTATTATATTATTATCCATTTTTAGAGACTATCTATATATTATAAGTTAGTAGTATAGTATAAATAGTTATAAGAATATAAGTAGTTTAGTATTATCTATTACGAGTGTAACTACTTATAAGGCTAAAGAAGATACGTAATCTTCTTTCTATTTAGATTTAGCGCCTTAGTATCTCTTTAGTCTATATATCTTTCTTATATCTATATATAGATTTTATCTCCCTATTAATTAAATCCTCGTTATATACTATTATTAATCTAAATCTAGTTATAATTTTAATATTATTTAATTAATCTATTAATTATATAATATTAATAATTCTATTACTATTTCGCTTAAGGCTTTAGATAAGCTAAAAGAATCTAAAAGGGGGTATTTATAGATTAATAATCTAGTAATAATCTTCTATCCGAGATCGCGGGAGGATAGACTACGGCTACTTATAGAAGCGAGTACTAGAAACTTCTAGATAATATTAACTATAACTAAAAAAATCCGGATAGTAGTAAAATAGATAATTAATTCTAACTAATTAAATAATTTTAAATTAATTAATAAATAATTCTAATAATTAAGATTATTTTTTAAAATAGAGAAAATTATTAAGTTTAAAAAAAATATATAAAATTATATTTATTTTTAAAAATAAAGATAATTAGAAATATAAAAATTAGAGAATAAAAAAGTTAATATAAAAAAGTAAAAAGATATATAATAATATAATAGAATTTCTAAAAAATACAATAAAAAGAAGAGTATACTATTTAATTAAAATTTTTATTTAAAGGTTTATCTTTAGATTTCTTTAATATCTAGCTTTATTAGTTTAATATTATAGTTACTCTTATTAGCTTATATTAAGTAGCTAGTATAGATATATAAAATAATTAATTAATTAATTAATCTAGTAATAATATACTAGATATATTCTAAATAATATAGAATATTATTAATAAATCTAAATAATATAGTATTACTAGATAAAAGAGTAATTAATAAAAGAGTTATATTATTAATAATATAAAAGAAATCGCTTCGAGAAGATATAATTATAACTAAACTATCTACCTTATCGCTTCTCCGCGAAGTTTCAATTTCTAGTAGACTTATAGTTAATGAAAAGCTATCTTAAATAAGGAGTTTTATATAACTTGATAACTAAATCTAATTAACTAGAAGTTTTAGTAAACGTTATCTAATAAGGAAAAAAAGTAGTTAAAAATAGTTTAAAAAGATAATTAGTTTACTTAAAATAGACTAGTAATAGACTAGAAGTCGAATAGAGAGTTTAATTAAGAGTTAAATTAAATTAAATAAAGTTAAATATAGAGTTCGACTATAAGTTAATTTAAAGTTAATAGGAAGTTAGTAGAAAGTTAATTAAAATTAATAGAGAGTCCCTTAATTAATTAATTATTTTATACGCCTATACTAGCTACTTAATATAAGCTAATAAGGGTAACTATAACGCTAAACTAATAGAGCTAAATATTAAAGAAATCTAAAAATAAATCTCTAGATAAAAATTTTAATTAAATAATATACTCTTTCTTCTATTATACTTTTTAGAAGCTCTATTATATTATTATATATTTCTCTACTTTTTTATATTAACTTTTTTATTTTTTAATTTTTATATTTCTAATTATTTCTATTTTTAGAGATAAATATAATTACTTTTTTATATATTCTTTTTAAATTTAATAATTTTCTCTATTTTAAAAAATAATCTTAATTATTAAAATTATTTATTAATTAATTTAAAGTTATTTAATTAGTTAGAATTAATTATTTATTTTATTACTATCTAGATCTTTTTAATTATAAATGATATTATTTAGAAGTTTTTAGTACCCGCTTTTATAAGTAGTTATAGTCTATTTTCCCGCGATCTTAAATAAAAGAGAAAGATATATTTAATATTTTATCTTTTTTATTTATATCTATAATTAAGATTAATATCTAGAACCTTTATTTTATTAAAGAATATATTAAATCTAATTTTATTACTTTTTATTTAGATAGTAATTAAGCTTTTAACTTTTTTTAATATTTTATAATAATTAAATCTATTATTATATAAGTTTCTTATTTAGATAGAGATTCTCGCTATAATAGAAATTCTTTATTAATATTTTTTCTATTTTTTAGATCTCCGTTTTTAGAACTAATCTTATATTTTCTATCTAATAATATTAATACTCTAATATTTCTTAATATTTTTATATAAATTAATCTAGTTTTTCTTTTTTTTTATATTAATAATTATTAGATTCTAACTTTTTTTCTTAAGAGCTTTAAGAGTTTAAATCTTTTTTATTATTATAAATATAGATCCTCTTTTTCTTTTCTTATTTCTATTATTTTAGAAATATTAAATAATTCGCTTATTACTCTTTTTTATAATAGAGTAGATATCTTATAAAACTTAATATTATAATACTAGCTTATTAAATTAATATTTTAAAAGGGCTATTAAAGCCTCTATCTTTAGAATTAAGATAAGAATTATTTTATATACTTTAATTACTCTATAAAGATATTTATTTTATATTTTAATTGGTTTTTTAAAGGGCTTCTAAAAAAATCCTTCTATTCTATAAAAATAATACTAAATTAGTATTATAAATATTAATATTAAATATACTACTATATTATATATTATATAATATTTAGTAAATATCGCTTTTTATATTAAGTTTATAAAATATTCTAAAGCTCGTTTTTATTCTATAATTTAAATTATTAACTAAATAATATATAGTCCCTATTAAAGTTTAATATCTATATATAAGTTTAATATTTTTATATTTAGATTAAAGTCTATCTTAATTTTTTCGAAATTTAAAAATATCTTTATATTAAACTTCTTTAGACTTCTTATTAAATATACTAATTTATATTTTTTAAGGATAAATATTACTCTATATATTCTAACTTATTTAAAATAAATATTATAAGTTTTATATAGTACATTATAATTATTTTCTATATTCCCGCTATATATTAATAAGTAGATATTATTAATAAAATCTTCTATTTAAATAGGGAGAGCGGCTTTTATATATTATTTAATTAGAGAGGTATTAAAAAAGAGGAATAATATAGAAGAGAATAATAATCTTTAAAAAATATTAGTCTCTACTACCTTTATTAGGTTTATCTAGTTTTTTAATATTATAGATATTACTCTATTTATAAAAAAGTTAGATATTTATTTTATTATCTTTTTTAGAACTCTTCTCTTTTTTAAGTTATAGAAGAGTCTCTTGGATTGGATTGGAATTCATACTCGTGTCTATCTAACTATATAAAAGATAATTACGGGAAGCTCTATAGTAATAATATAAGGGAAACCTTTATAGTATTACTACTACTAGGGTAAAAAACCTTATCGTACTCCTATTTATCTCTACTATTTTAAGTCTATATACTACCTTCGACTACTATCGCTCGGTACCTCCTACGCTCGTATTCCTCTACCCCCTTTATATTAATATTAGCGTCCCTTAGGCCGCTCTACCCTTATATAACTAGTCTTTTACTAGGGAATACTAGCCTAGAAAGCCGGATTAAATTAGTTATCTAGTTAACGCCCTCGCCCCTCTTAGAGTAATTAGTATTCTCCGTAGATTACTAGTTCTCGCGGACTCTAGAAGTACTAGTCTAAATTATTCTAGCCTCGAATAGAAGATAAGGATATATTTAGTATTCTATTTCGACTAGCCGTATTTATAGCTAGCTATATAGATACCCGGGATCTTACGATAGAAGAGGAATTATACTAGCCCGATCTTCTCTATTCGTATCTAGATTAGGGCGGAGCTTTCGGCTTTTACGAGGTTATAATAAAGTATTCTCCTCGTTTTCTAGTCCTTAGGACCCTAAGCTGGTATCCTCTTATTTTCGGGTATACCCGTGCGGTAGCCTTCCTATAGGGTACGCCAGGCTATATTACCCTAGCCCCGTACTCTTCCTCTTATCGCCTCCGTCTCCTTCCTGTATTATTCCCACCCTCCCCTAGGGAGGGTACCCTCGGCCCATAAGCACTTCTCTATCGTAGGTACTAGTAGTACCTTTACCCTACGACCTCGTTTCCCCCGGAGTACTCTGCGGATACGTGCGTTTCCGATTTTCGTAACCTCGTATATACCCCTAAGGGCTTGGTAACGGAGGACCGCTAGATCTAAAAAAACCTATATAGGGGGAATATCTATCTCTACCTCTAATTCCCTAATATTTATCGCCTTATATATTCCCGAGATATATCTTAGGTACTTATTCTAGGTTATCTCTAGCTATCTCCCTAGTATCTTTATCGCTCCTCGCGTACTCGCCGGGTTATACTAGATAGCCGCTATATATATTATCGCCGATCGGACTATAGCCTAATATACTATATATACTCGGTTTAGAGTTATTCCCTATATCGAGGCTACCGTTATTAATAGCGTAAGATATTAGGACGCTATCTTAGTCTTTATCTTTTTAAGGTAGGGGCCTTACCTTAATTTTCTATCTATATATAGGCCTAGTATCTATATACTACTCTTTAGCTCTATAACGGTTACTTTTAGATCTACTATAACTTTTATATTAAAGCGCTTTAGCCTTCTAGTAAGATAGACTAGCTCATACTTCTTAGGGGCGAAAATTACTCTATACGTCTTCGCCTATTTTAGATATATCTCGTAGGCTATCTTAAGTATTATATAATTAGTTTCTATACTCTTTCTATACGCTAGTAGATAGATATCGTTAACGAAGCTATTAACTTAGAGGTTTAGCTTTAGCTTCGAGTACTCCTCGATAAGCGGTACATTAAAGAATAGAAATAATATAGGGGATATTAAGGACCCCTATAGAATCCCTATCTCTATTAGTTCTACCTCGCTTATTTTCTACCCTAGCGTTATTAATGTTACTCTTTCTATAAGGAAGCTCGACGTCTAGTTTATTATCTAGGGGGGGACCCCCTTAGACTTAAGGTTATAGAGAAGCCGCTTATAGGATATATTATCGAATACCCCTACTACGTCTAGAGAGAGTAAGCTGGCTATATACTACTTACCGCTACCCTATATTATATATACTACGTTAACTATTATTTCTAGGGCTATCTCGGTAGACCGGCCTTTCCGTATACCTATCTACTTGGGGGGGAGGAGGTTATATTTCTCTATATAGTCGCTAAGTCTCTTAGCTACGACTATCTCTAGAGCCTTCCCTAACGTACTTAGTAGGGCGATCGGCCGGTACGACTTTAGTTCTAAGTAGTCGTTTTTACCCGATTTATAGAGGACTATCGTATTAGCGATTTTAAACTCCTTCGGATAGTAGCCTAGGTCTATATATACCTAGAAGAGCCTAGTAAGCTATAGGAGGGCCTTACTAGTAACTAACCTTAGGAATCTATTTAGTATCCCGTCTATCCTTAGGGCCTTATTTTATTTTAGGTAGAAGATCGCTATTCTAACCTCCTTTTCTATTAACTCTATAATTATCTCCGCCGGGTTTAGATAGACTATATCCTTAATATTAATAAGATCTATTTATAAGGGTAGTAGAAAAAAGGTTCTTTAAAATACTACTACCTTATCTTTAAATAATCTCGCCGGACCGGTTTCCCTATCTTTAAGTATTAAGAACTTAGGTAGTAGCTTTAGATTTATACTACTCTATCTAGCTTACTTAGCTAGCCCCTAGATCCCCTTCTATAACTCTTCTACTTTATAGACTCCTCGCCTAAAGTCGAGCGTTTTAGCTCTACTAATTACCTTATTCTAGTATTTTATAGCCGTGCGCTATTCTTTTTCTCCCCGGTTTCCGCGGCTATTCTAGTATTCGGCCGCGAGGCGTTTCGCCTTCTACGTAGCCTCGCTATAGTTATAGTCTTAGAATAATCGAGCCCTATTTAATAGTTTAGTCTATAGAACGATCTTTTCTACTATCTTTTTTAGGCCTACTATAATATCCTTTAGATATTCGTTTATCTCTCCTCTAGTCCTTAGCTAGCTAGGAGGTAAGGAGTAGACTAGCTCTTAGATTATAATTTTTATAGCTTTTAGCTTTACTATTTTCTATACCTTTTTCCTAATAGTAGGGGCTTCTTCTATTAATAGGTCGAACTCTATATATACTAGAAAGTAGTCGGAGCCTATCTATAGGTCTAGATATACTTTATATAATTTTATTATCTTAGTTAGTTCTAGCGTTATAAAAACGAGGTCTATTACGCTTTCGCTACCCCTCGCTCTCTAGGTTATAGAGTCCTCGGAAAGCGCGAGTTTTATATCTACTCTTATAGTTATCTCTAGTAGCTCGTCCGCTTCCCTATAATAGCTAAACCTCCTATAATTATTCTAGTTTAGGTAGTAGAGGTTAAAGTCTTCTATTACTATCTATTCCTCTTATCCCTAGACCTCCTTCTTTAGTATTAGGAGGCTTAATAGATTATCGATAATAACTAGGGACGGGCTAGGGTTATATATATTAAGGATCTAAATTACCTCTTTTTTTATAACTCTATCTTTTCCTTTAAACTTTATAGTAATAGTATAGATATCCTTAGATAGAAACGTCTCTTTCTATATATTAATATTAATCCTCTTATTAATATAGAGGTATACCCTTATACCCGCTTTATCTCTATATAATAGGAAGAATTCGCTAGTTTCTAGATTATATAATAACTTTGTATATATATTCTACTAAGGTTTCTAGATCGCTAAGACGTCGGCCTACTTTATCTCTAGATTATTAAGTAGCGCTATTATTATTTCTAGTTTACCTCTTATATTATACTATAGTATTATTAGGGTCTAGCTTTCCGTTATAGAGAGTTTAGTAACTAGAAGTTCTATTCTTAGGCGTCTTATATCTAGACTTTCTAGGACTTAGATAGTTAGACTATCCCTATTAATCTCTAGGTTCCTATCCTAGATAGGATCTATAGTAATATTTAGCTAACCTCCTTTATTATAAATCTTTCTAGTCTTTCTACTTTAGAAGCTTTTCTAAGCGTCTCGGAGTCTTCCTCTTCGCGACTACTTCCCGCGTTAGTTATATCTCGTATTCTCTTCTTTCTAGACGGAACTACCGTAAATCTATTAATAGTCTTCGGCGCTTTAGTAGGCCTTACCCCTTCTAGATTAGAGGTTATTATTAGCTTTAGTATTAGCTTTCTTACGACCTTCTCGGTCTCTTACCTCTTTCTTAGGTATATCCTCTGGTACGCTACGTGGCCCCTACTGCCGTATACCGCGTATACTCTAAGGGCCCTCGGAGCCACCTTATTATGCTCCCTAGTATTGTACTTCTAGTTATACTCGGCATATCTAGTCTTATTTTTATAGTAGACTACTATATAGCCCTACTCCTAGTAATTAAAGTACTATACCGCTCCGTATATATAGTGCGATACCTCCTTCGCCTCCCCCGCCTTAACTAGGCCTCTTAGTACTAGTCCGGAGGCTATTTCTTCCGTAGTAACGTCGATAATTAGTAAC
>BLJB01000463.1:0-26604 GCA_013423325.1 Usnea hakonensis | reverse complement strand
ATCTGGATTAGGGCGGAGCTTTCGGCTTTCGCGAGGTTATAGTAAAGTGTTCTCCTCGTTTTCTAGTCCTTAGGACCCTAAGCTAGTATCCTCTCGTTTTCGGGTATACCCGTATAGTAGCCTTCCTATAGGGTGCGCTAGGCTATATTATCCTAGCCCTATACTCTTCCTTTTATCGCCTCCGTCTCCTTCCTTTCTCTCTTCCTTACGTCGTATTATTCCTACCCTCCCCTAGNNCTTCTCTATCGTAGGTACTAGTAGTACCTTTACCTTACGACCTCGCTTCCCCCGGAGTACTCTACGGATACGTGCGTTTCCAATTTTCGTGACCTCGTATATACCTCTAAGGGCTTAGTAACGGAGGACCGCTAGGTCTAAAGAGACCTATATAGGGGGAATACCTATCTCTACCTCTAGTTCCCTAGTATTTATCGCCTTATATACTCCCGAGACGTATCTTAGGTACTTGTTCTAGGTTATTCCTAGCTATCTCCCTAGTATCTTTATCGCTCCTCGCGTACCCGCCGGGTTATACTAGATAGCCACCGCGTATATTATCGCCGGTCGGACTATAGCCTAGTATACTATACGTACTCGGTTTAGAGTTATTCCCTATATCGAGGTCGCCGTTATCGATAGCGCGAGGTATTAGGACGCTATCTTAGCCTTTATCTTCTTGAGGTAAGGGCCCTACCTTAATTTTCTATCTACGTATAGGCCTAGTACCCGTATACTACCCTTTAACTCTATAACGGTCACTCCTAGGTCTACTACGGCTTTTATATTAAAGCGCTTTAGCCTTCTAGTAAGATGGACTAGCTCGTACTTCTTAGGGGCGAAAGTTACTCTATACGTTTTCGTCTACTTTAGGTATACCTTATAGGCTATTTTAAACGTTATATAATTAGCTTCCGTACTCTTCCTATACGCTAGTAGATAGATATCGTTAACGAAGCTACTAACTTAGAGGTTTAGCTTCAGCTTCGAGTACTCCTCAATAAGTAGTACGTTAAAGAATAGGAATAGTATAGGGGATATCGGGGACCCCTATAGGATCCCTATTTCCGCCGGTTCTACCTCGCTTATTTTCTACCCTAGCGTTATTAACGTTACTCTTTCTATAAGGAAGCTCGACGTCCAGTTTACTATCTAGGGGGGGACCCCCTTAGACTTAAGGTTATAGAGAAGCCGCTCGTAGGACACGTTATCAAATACCCCCGCTACGTCTAGAGAGAGTAGGCTAGCCATATACTACTTACCGCTACCCTATACCGTATATACTACGTTAACTATTATTTCCAGGGCTATCTCGGTAGACCGGCCTTTCCGTGCGCCTATCTGCTCCGGGGGGAGGAGGTTATATTTCTCTATATAGTCGCTGAGTCTCTTGGCTACGACTATCTCTAGAGCCTTCCCTAACGTACTTAGTAGGGCGATCGGCCGGTACGACTTTGGTTCTAAGTAGTCGTCTTTGCCCGGTTTACGGAGGACTATCGTATTGGCGATTTTGAACTCCTTCGGGTAGTAGCCTAAGTCTATATATACCTAGAAGAGCCTAGTGAGCTATAGGAGGGCCTTACTAGTAACTAACCTTAGGAATCTATTCGGTATCCCGTCTATCCCTAGGGCCTTATCCTATTTTAGGCGGAAGATCGCTATCCTAACCTCCTTTTCTATCAACTCCACGGTTATCTCCGCTAGGTTTAGATAGACTATATCCTCGATATTAGTAAGGTCTACCTATAGGGGTAGTAGGAAGAAGGTCCTTCGAAGTACTACTACTTTACCTTTAAACGATCCCGCCGGACCGGCTTCCCCGTCTTTAAGCGCTAGGAACTTAGGTAGTAGCTTTAGGTTTATATTACTCTATCTAGCCTACTTAGCTAGCCCCTAGATCCCCTTCTATAACTCTTCTACTTCGTAGACTCCTCGCCTAAAGTCGAGCGTTTTGGCTCTACTAATTACCTTGTTCCGGTATTTTACAGCCGTGCGCTATTCCTCTTCTCCCCGGTTTCCGCGGCTATTCTAGTATTCGGCCGCAAGGCGTTTCGCCTTCTACGTGGCCTCGCTATAGTCGTAGTCCTAGAACGATCGAGCCCTATCTAATAGTTTAGTCTATAGAACGGTCTCTTCTATTACCTTCTTTAGGCTTACTATAATATCCTCTAGGTATTCGTCTATCTCTCCTCTAGTCCTTAGCTGGCTAGGAGGTAAGGAGTAGACTAGCTCTCGGATCGCGATTTTTATAGCTTCTAGCTTTACTGTTTTCTACGCCTTTCTCCTGATAGTAGGGGCTTCTTCTATTAATAGGTCGAGCTCTATATATACTAGGAAGTAGTCGGAGCCTATCTATAGATCTAGATGTACTCTATACGATTTTATTGCCTTAGTTAGTCCTAGCGTCGTGAAAACGAGGTCTATTACGCTTTCGCTACCCCTCGCCCTCTAGGTTATAGAGTCCTCGGGAAGCGCGAGTTTTATATCTACTCCTATAGTTATCTCTAGTAGCTCGTCCGCTTCCCTATGGTAGCTAAACCTCCCGTAGTTATTCTAGTTCGGGTAGTAGAGGTTAAAGTCTCCTATTACTATCCGTTCCCCTTATCCCTAGACCTCCTTCTTTAGTATTAGGAGGCTTAATAGGTTATCGGTAATAACTAGGGATAGGCTAGGGTTATATATATTAAGGATCTAAATTACCTCTTCTCCTATAGCTCTATCTTTTCCTTTAAGCTTTATAGTAATAGTATAGATATCCTTAGATAGGGACGTCTCTTCCTATATATTAATATCGATCCTCTTATTAATATAGAGGTATACCCTTATACCCGCTTCGCCCCTATATAATAGGAAGAATTCGCTAGTTCCTGGGTTATATAATAACTTCGTATATATATTCTACTAAGGTTCCTAGATCGCTAAGACGTCGGCCTGCTTTATCTCTAGGTTATTAAGTAGCGCTATTATCGTTCCTAGTTCGCCTCTTATATTATACTATAGTATTATTAGGGTCTAGCTTTCCGTTATAGAGAGTTTAGTAACTAGGAGTTCTATTCTTAGGCGTCTTATATCTGGACTTCCTAGGACTCAGATAGTTAGGCTACCCCCGTTAGTCTCTAGGTTCCTATCCCGGACGGGATCTGTAGCGACGTTTAACTAACCTCCTTTATTATAAATCTTCCTAGTCTTTCTACTCTAGGAGCTCTTCTAAGCGTCCCGGAGTCTTCCTCTTTGCGACCGCTTCCCGCGTTAATCGTATCTCGTGTTCTCTTCTTCCTAGACGGAACTACCGTAAATCTATCGATAGTCTTTGGCGCTTCGGTAGGCCTTACCCCTTCTAGGTTAGAGGTCGTTATTAGCCTTAGTATTAGCTTTCTCGCGACCTTCTCGGTCTCTTGCCTCTTTCTCGGGTATATCCTCTGGTACGCTGCGTGGCCCCTGCCGCCGCATGCCGCGTATGCTCTAAGGGCCCCCGGAGCCACCTTATTATGCTCCCTGGTATCGTGCTTCTGGTTGCACTCGGTATATCTAGTCTCATTTTTGTAGTGGGCTGCTATATGGCCCTACTCCTGGTAATTGAAGCACTATGCCGCTCCGTATATATAGTGCGATACCTCCTTCGCCTCCCCCGCCTCGACCAGGCCTCTTAGTACTAGTCCGGAGGCCATTTCTTCCGTGGTAACGTCGATAATCAGCGACGAGTACCTTTTCTTACCCCCTCCTAGCGCCGGTCTCCTCGCGCTCGCCATCTACTTCGCCTTTACTACGTCTAGGCCTAGGTATAGTCTCCCGTTATCCTCTTATATCTTCTTCTTTACGGCTTCCTTATTCTCCGTATCTATCGCCTCGATCCTTATCCCGTATACTACTACGGTATAGGTCCTCTTTACTACCTTCGCGGTCTTGAATTTCTTAGTAGCCTAGGTTAGGTCTCCCTCTAGTAGCTCCTTCGCCTTCGTGCTAGCTATCTAGAGTTCTATATCCCCGCTCTTTAGTCGCCGCGCTATCACGATATCTTCTAACGCGTGTCCTGCTATCTTGAAGGACGCGACGAGGTTCTCGCTAGTTACCCCCGCAGTAGATATCCTCTCCCCTTCCTCCTCTATTCTAACTAGGAGTTATCTTGTTCGCCTAGACTCTTCTATTATCTCCCTCTAGGCCTGTGCTGCTGGCCCTCTCCTCGTATTCTATATTAGTAACCCCGTGAAGGGGTTGCCTTTACTCCAGTATCCCCCTGGGGAGCCCTGGAGGGTCGGAGTACTCGCCCCACTGTCTACTAGGCTCTAGGGCCTGCGTGCTTCCCTCTGCGTATAGGCTTCGAGATCGATTTGCTATCCTTTAATAAAGGTCTAGGTGCCTCCTAGGTTCTTCGTATACGCCTCCTATACGGTCGCGCTAAGCTCTCTAAACGGCGTGTTTTTAATAGCTTCTAATATAGCGATAGCGTTACTCGCTTGTTCCTTCCTATTTACCTAGCTTCTCCCGAGGCTCCTCCTATTAGTCGCCCCCCCTACCGGCTAGTTAGGGGCCTAAGTTGCGTATTCTTAACGCGTTTCTCCTACTACTACTTTACCTCCTCTACTACTATCGATTGCTCCGCTCCCCTCTGCTCCCACCCTAAGTCGCTTGCGTGCTTCGTACGCCTCGTTGCCACTGTCAACTATGGATTGGAATGAGCGTCCCTCCATTTCCAATAATTCATTTAAAAATCTTAATAGAAGAATTTTTTAATTATACTTTATTATTAAATAATTATTTAAATTAACTCTAAATACTTTTTTTTATAATCTAAAATTTTTTCTATTTTTTTAATAATATTTTTAATTTTTAAAACTTATAGTCTTTTTCTTATTATCTTATAATTAATTATATTAAAATTAAAATTTATATAGTGATTAAATTTTTTATTTATAAAAAAAAAGTAAGAGAGGTAGATAAAATTATATTACTATTATTAATAAACTCTACTATAGAGATCTATTTAATTTAATTATTTTATATACAATTATAAAAGGTTTAGAGACTTTTTTTAATATTCTAATTTATCTTTTTAATTTATTTATCTATTTATAAATAATAGATAATAAAAAGGGCCGGCGACGAGATCCAGCTGTACGCGCTGCCGGCTACGAACCTGCTACCATCGTGTGCGATGTGAAGGTCGCCGTCGTACACGGTATATAGTAGAGCTAAGTAATCTTAGGGTGCGACGCGTGAAGGAGATAGGATAGAAAATAGTAAGATAAAGCGATAGAGATAAGATATATCCCTATTATAAGTAAAGTATTTAATTAGAAATATAGCTATACTATTAGTAAAGTCGATATAATACTACTTAATCGGACGCCGAACGCGTAGAACCTTCCTATAATAATACGTGGAGAGTACTAGGTAGCTTAGGTAGAAGGCGTATTAGCTAATAGGATTAGTTACCCTAAATACGTAGGGACAATAGCCTAGTCCCGGTATAACCGATAGGATATAAGATATCTACTTCCTCCTACGAGCCCGTTCGAAGCGTAGCTATTAGTAAAGATACGATTCTCTCTCTATCTCTAGATACGTGTACCTATCGATAACTCTACCTACTCGTAGAGCTAGCGCGATATATTTACCGCTAGGCGTTCTCCTCTACGTGCCTACGGGTAGCAATACTATAGAAGGAACTAGTATCCTATACCCGAAGTAAAAAGACCTTATAGGACCTCGCTTACCTAGTATAGAGTTTTTACGCGTAGAATACTAAGACTCTTGGCTCGTTATATAAATACGAAGGCCCGTATTTCTTCGTACTAGTAGCCCTCCGAGAGTTAACTCGATAAGGACCGCAGAATTCAGTAGTAATCAGTTAATCTAAACTTCGTATCCGTACCGTATTACTATTACCTACTCTAGCAGGGTCTCTCCCTACTAGACTCGGTATAGGGCTAAGACGCCGGCCTTTTTTCCTCGGCAACAGGCGCTCACGGATTAGAACAAGCTAGGAATAAGGGCCAGTAACCGAACTCGTAGATAAATACTCTACGAGGAATACTAACTACCCTACGGGGACGCGGGCGTTATTCGGTCTACCTATATTCTCACTAATAGTCAAGTTGTTTTTTTTCTCAGAAAGGATACTAAAGCGTATAGCGACCTAGCGTATATATATAATTCGTGGAAGTTATCGAAGGTGGTATATAGAACTCGATATTTGCAGGACACTACAATAGAAGAAACGTGTGGAGGTTTTTACCCTAGCGCAAGTAAAGGTTTCCTCTACAACATTGCTATAGAGCTTCCCGTAATTATCTTTCACATAGTTAGATAGACACGAGTATGAAATCCAATCCAATCCAATCCAGATAATAAAAAGATTAATTTATATTTTAAAATTTTTATATAAATTTTTTTATAAAATAAATATAAATTATATCTTATAATATAGAGATAAGACCTTTAATAAGAATAGAGGGACGCTTATTCTAATCTATAGTTAATAGTAGTAACGAGGCGTATAAAGTACGTAAGCGATTTAGGGTAGAAGTAAAGGGGGGTAAAGTAAATAATAGTAGAGGAGAAGGTAAGATAGTAATAGAAAAAACGCGTTAAGAATATATAACTTAGGTCTCTAATTAGCTAGTAATAGGGGTAACTAATAGAAGAAATTTTAGAAGAAGCTAGATAATAAAAAAAAAAAAAAAATATTATTATTATATTAAAAATTATTAAAAATATATTATTTAAAAAGTTAAATATAGTTATATAGAAAATATATATAAAGAATTTAAAAGATATTTAGATCTTTATTAAAAAGTAGTAGATCGATCTTAAAATCTATATATAGAAGAAAGTATATAGGCTTTAGAGCTTAATAAATAATAGAGCGAGTACCTTAATTCTTTAAGATTTTCTAAAAAAATATTAGAGTAAAGAAAATCTTTTTATAAGATTATTAATATAGAATATAAAGAGAGAGTTAATAATATAGGTTTAGAAAAAAATTATAAAAAAGTCTAAAAAAATAAAATAATTTTTAATTAAAATAAAAAAGAAAGAGAAGAGGATATCTATAATAAAAATTATTAATAAAAATCTTATTATATCTTTTAAGATAGTAGAATATATATTAAAAGATATTATAGTAGTATAGTAACTAAAAAGTGGGGATATAGAATTTTAAATAACTAGTATAAAGATAAAGAAACTTCTAAAAAGAGGTTTAATCTAGATTATTAAAAAATTTAAAATTATAAAGGTAGTAAAAAAGATCTATATTATAGTAATATATAAAATAAAGATTAAGATAGTAGATATAATAAATAAAAAAGTTATAAAGAGGAAAATATAAAAGGATAATAAAAGATTATATTTAGATTTAAATATAATAAAGATAAAATAGATAGTAAATATAGAAAGACTAATATTAGAAGGGGGTAAAAAAAGGTACTTATTATTAATTATTAATATAGTTATAGAAAAAATAGCCTTTAAACTAATATTAATATATTATATATATAAAGTAGTATAATACTTTAATTATTAAAAGTAGAACTATATAGCTATCTATTATAAAAATAAGATTAAATATATAAAATATAACTAGAAATATAATATTAGAAAATATAATAAGATAGCTTTAAAAATCTATAAAGTATATATAATATATAGTAGTAGAGATTATATAATATATTAGTAGATATATTTAAAAAAGAAGTAAAAGATTAAAAAGATTATAAAAAAATTAATATTAAAATTAATAATAATCTCTAATCTAGAAAGAATAAAGTTTATTAAAGTACTAAAAATTATTAATAGATTTATAATAATTATATTTAGAAAGAAAAAAATATAAGATATAATTAATATAAAGAGTAATTAAAAAGAGGAAGATTTAAAAATATTTAGAAAAATCTTAAAGATAGAAAGGCTAGAAAGATTTATAATAAAAGAGATTAATTAAATATTATTAAAGATTCTATCTAAAATAGAAATCTATAGATTAATAAAGATAATCTAATTATCTAAAATCTAGAAAGTCTAAATATAAGATATTATTAGGACTAGTACTAAGATATTAAGTAGGTATAGTAATAAGATATTAAATCTAAAGAGAAAATATCTAGGTATAGAAGTTCCCTTTAAATAATAAGAAGTAAGGGTACGCTAAGTCCTAGCTTCGCTAGGGACTAGTATTTAAAAGATTTAATATTAGTAGTATTAAGAGCTTCTAATACTAGGTTTAATTCGTACCTTAATAGTATTTCCCTTTTCGGCTAGGCCTAGTTTCTAGACTTAAAGAAACTCGCTATAAATATAAGTAAAAAATAAATAGTTATAATAAAGTAGTAAATATTAGATAGACTAGATAAAGAAAAGTAAAATCTAGATTATAACTATAAAACTAGAATCCGAGTAGGTAAAGTAAGTTCTAAAATCCGGGTAAGCTAGATAAAACCCGAATATAGAGTAATCGAGGTAAATTAATAGATTTCTATAAGATCAAATTTTTTTAAAAATAGTTAAATTATATTATAATATTTATTCTTATCTTAATTTACTATATAAAAATTCTATATTTTATAAAAATATAATATTTTAAAAAAAAAATTTATAATATAGTAATATAGACTTATAGATATTCTCTAGTAGACTTATAATTAATAATATTAGAATTAAAGTTTATATACGGATAGAATCCCTTATTAAGATAGAATAGAAATAATCTAATAATTATTATATTATTATTATAATTACTAAATTCTACTATAGAGATCTATTTTATCTAATCACTTTATATATAATTATAGTAGATCTAAAGACTTTTTTTAACTTTTTAATTTACGCGCTTAAACTAATTATCTATTTAGAGGTAGTAAGTAGTAAAGAGGTTCGATTTAATATTTAACTATTTATATAT
Source organism: Usnea hakonensis (assembly GCA_013423325.1). Lineage (NCBI taxonomy): Eukaryota > Fungi > Ascomycota > Lecanoromycetes > Lecanorales > Parmeliaceae > Usnea > Usnea hakonensis. Next base: position 17,708 of record BLJB01000463.1, on the reverse strand, counting down.
TAATTAATATATATTCGAGATAAACTAGGATCTATTATTTAAGATTATTAAAGATAGGAGACTATATAAGTAATAAATATATTAAATTAGAATTATAGTAGTTTTTTCTATAAATAAATCTCCTTTATTAAAGTAGTATAGAATATAATAATATTCTTTAAATAAGTAGTCTATAATAGTATAGATAGTATTATATCTATCTAATAAGGATAAACTAATAATAAAGTCTACTATAATATCTTATTAGTATTATTTAGATATTAGTAAGGGTACTAATAAGCTATACTTTTTTTAATAGGGTACTTTATTATAGTAGTAATCTATATAATTATAAATAAAATAGATAATAGATCTAATATACTCTAGTTAGTAGTAATAGTACTAAAAGAGGGCGAGAGTCCTTCTTTTTTTAGAATAATTATTTAAACTTTAATTATAAATCTCTTTAAGTAAGTCTATTTATAGAGACTCTAATATTTATAATAGGCCTTTTTTATATAAGATACTATTTACGATCTTATAGTTATTAAGTCTTATTTTATAAAGTCTAGAATAATTATTAATAATTATTTTTCTATACTCGTTATATCCTTTATTAATCTTATTAGTAGTTAAGATCTTTTTAAATATTCCTTTTTTAATAGATATATAATATATATCTATTTAATTCGAGGTAAGAACAATTTATTATTATTATTTAATTCTATTATTATCCTCTCTTAAGGGTACTATTTTAAGTATATAAATAAGGGTATCTACTTTCTTATTACGTTTATCGACTTAAAAGATAACTTAAAAATTAAACTCTAAAAGTATATTTAGATATTAAACTTATTAATAATTAAATTTCTTATTATCTATAAAAGTCTTTAAGATTTAATAATTAGTAAAGATTTAGATTAGAAGATCTATAAATTCTAGTTTCTAGCGCTAATATTCTACATATTAAATAATTACTAATAGCTCTTTATTATAGATATAATAGTTATATTTAATAGAGATTATACTCTTACTATAATATATAATAGGATAGAGAGTTCTTTTATTATTATATTAAAAGAATACCCTATTATTAATATAGTTAGAGGAATCTATTTCTATAATCGCTTACTTTTTAGAATTAAAATATTTAAAAATAAAGATTAAAATTACCGCGATTTTAAAGGATTCGAATATTTTAATATAATCTTTAATTTATAAAAATAGATTATTTTTATAAATAAGAGTTACTAAAGGCTTAGTAATTTTAGAGAAGCCCTTAATAAATTATTAATAAAAGTTAATAAAGTTTAGAAAATCTTATACTTTTTTAAAATTTATTAGCTTTTTCTAATTAACTATAACTTTAATCTTTTTAGGATCTATTTTTAAACTATTATTAAAGACTATAATTTTAAAAAATATTATTTTAGAGATATTAAATTCGTACTTCTTAATATCTATCTATAGACTAGTATTCTAAAACTTTATAAAAATCTTAATAATATAGACTTAATATTCCTTTCTAGTCTTACTATAAATTAAGATATTATCTAGGTACGCCTAGTAGAAGTTATTAATATAGTTAAATAGTATATTATTAATATATTATTAAAAGGAACTAGGGCTATTATTAAAATTAAATAGAAAGACTTTATACTTATAGAATCTTAAAATAATAATAAAGATTATTAAATCTTTACTATTAAAATATATTTAAAGCTTATTAAAAATCGAGATAATATTAAGTTTAATTAAATATTTATAATTTTAAATCTTTTTAATTATCTTCTCTATTAGAGGTAAAGAGTAACGAGTCTTTTTAATAATTATATTAAACTTTTAATAATTAATATAAAATCGAAAATTACTATTAATCTTAAGAGTAAAGAGGATAAAAAAATAATATAAAACTTAACTAGAGATAATAAATTCTTTAAATAAATTTTTAATTAGATACTCTTTTATCTTCTAGAGCTTATATAATAATATATAGTAAATAAATAATATTATATTTATAATTAATTTAATCTTATAATTATATAAGTAATAGAGAGATAGCTTATTAGTCTACGCGTAATTAAATATATTTATATAATCTAAGTACTTTAGGGGGAGCTTAATCTAAATATTCTCCTTTATAATATTAATTTTAATAATATTAATATATAGTTTCTTTATTCTATACTAGGCTTTAAATACTAACTCCTAATTAATATCCTTTATTAATATAATAAAGATTTTCGTATTAGACTCGCGATTAAGGATTCTAAAGGGGGTAGCCCTTATAATAAAGATTAAAAAGAATTTATTAGCCTCTATAAACTAGAGATAAAATAGAATCCTAGGTATAGGAGACGAATTTTTTAGAATTAAAAATAAAGCCTTTAATATAGAAAATAGAGTATTTTTAATAGTCTTAATTATAAAGATAGATACCTAATTAGAAAAGATAATAATATTATTTACTATATTAAAAGAAATCTAGTAATAATTTATTTAAGGCTTCCTTAGAATAATAGCGTATTATTCTAAATTAATAATAAGTATTAGATAGATAACCTCTTAATAGTTATTAACTTATAGAGTAGGGTATAAAATATATATAATAGATTTATTATAGATTTATCTATTAAATCCCCTTATAAGCTTAAATTTAGATAACTTAATAAGAAGGATATCTAGTTTCTAATCTACTATCTTAATAACTTTAGTATTAATAAAATAGTATTTAATAGCCTTAATATCTATTAAGACTTTTTTATTATATATCTTTTTTTAAAAAAAGAGTTCGGCGTCTATAAAATAGAGAGATTTAGAGAATAATTCGGGTTCCTTCTAAAAGTACTTAAACGCTAGAGAAAGTATTTATATATAAGAATACTATCTTCTTCTCCTATACCGTATTATTAGTAAAGGAGTCTAGTTTTTTAAATTATAAGAGGAGTTAATTTTGTCTTTCTTAAAGAACTTCTCTATAGAGTTATCTATTATTAACTCTTTAATATTTATAGCTCTATTCTTTTTATTTAGAAAAAAAGGATTAAAATAATTATATATAAAATATTTAATTAAGCTATAGTTATAATAATCTTTATTTTTAGTAAAAGTAAGCTTAATAGTCTTATCTAGACCTATAAGTATTTTAAAGTTTTAGAGTTTAAAGTCTTTAGCTTTATCTTTATTAATATTACTACTACTATAATTAATCTTTTTTATAATATAATATTTATTATCTATATAAATTAAATATATCTTAATCTTATTAATAGATTTAAAGATAACCCCGTAATTATTTTAGGCTAAATAAAATCTTATAATAATCTTCTCTCTTAACTCGTAAATTAATTTAATCTATAAATAGTTAAATTTATTTCTAAATATTATAAAGTTAATAAAAAAGTCTATAAAATAATAAATTTTTTATATAAGGGATTTAAATTTATAATATAGATTAAGCTCTCTATTTAAGTTCTTAAACCTATTTTTTAGATAATTAAAGAGGTCCTTAATAGATCGGAATAGATTCTAACTATTATCGCGTAGCTAATTAGAGTACTACTTTATAATCTTTTTAATTATATAACTAATTATATAATTAACTTTATTTAGATTATCTATATAATAATTAGCGTTTTTATATAATTTATATTTAACTTTTTATTTCTATTTATTTTAGATAGGATTCTTCCTATTCGTAAAAATAAGGGGTATAAGGGCGTTCTTTATATATTAGGTTTTAATAGTTATAGATCTAAAAATTATTATAATAGTAACTAGTTATCTAGTTAGATCTTCTTATACTTATTTAACTTTAATTTATAATATTTTAAGCTAGATTTATATACTATTAGACTCTATCTAGAGTAGAATATAATATTATTTCTCTCTAATTAAAGACTAGGTAATAAAGTCCTTTTCGATATTTATAATATTAAATTTAAACTAGGCCGCCTTCTTTATTAATATTAGAATATTATATTTTTTAATAATTTAGATAACCTCCTTTCTATCTTAGCGGAGGTAATCTATTATTTAGACTACTAATTTAAAGTTATAGGTAATCTAGAAATAAAGGTTAATAATATCTTAGATTTCTAAAGGAGAAGAAGTATTTATAGAGTAATTAAGAATATCTTTTAGCTATATCCTAATTTAGATAATAATCTAATAATTATCTATATATTTTATTAAGAGAGTAGCGGAATTAGCTAATAGATTATAAATAGACTTCTTTATAGAAGTAATAGGTTTCTAAGATTTTAGTTTAGAATTAGGAGTTTTAAAGGATTAGAAAGACCCCTTAGACTTATAAATAGAGTAAGCTATATAATTAAGTTTTAGTTATATTAGAAAAAATAAGTATTAAGGGAGTTATACTAAATAACTCGACTTTATAATTAGAAGGGTAATTAACTAATAACTAGGTTTCTAGAATACTATATAAATTAGACCCGCTAGAAGTATTCCGTATAATTTAGAAATACTAGGATAAGTACTAAATTTAATAGGCTTATTCTTTTTCGGCTCGAGCCTATCTCGAGTCTAGTAAAGTTATTATATTCGCTTATCGATTAAATAATATAGTAATATTACTACTATTATATAGTTACTAGAGATTTAATATAATATTAGGACTAGTACTAAGATATTAAATAAATATAGTAATAAGATATTAAATCTAAAGAGAGAATATCTAGATATAGAAGTTCCCTTTAAATAATAAGAAGTAAGGGTATACTAGGCCCTAGCTTCGCTAGGGACTAGTATTATTACGGTATCACTCTAGCCTCTAGCCTTACGGGGCCGATTAGCCTTATAGAGCCTTCTCGCTTAGGCCTTAATAAAGTCTACTTTCTATCTAATACTTTTTATAATTAGTACTTTTTCTTTTTTAGTTTAGAAATTCTTTATAAATAGTAATAATATTATTATTATTTTAATATCGAGTCTTAATTATAATATAATTTCTAAACTCTTTTAAGATATATAGTAACGAGTAAGTTAAGGTATCTATCGAATCTAGAAAAAGAAGAAGATAGTATATAATATATAAACCCGCGCTATATTACGATACAATAGAACTATATAGTTTAAAATATATATAGTATAAGAAGTACTTTAAAAAAAGAAAAAAAAAATATAATATATATAAATTAATAATATATTATAATAAAATTAAAATCCTTATATAGCTTAATATATATATAAGTATAAAAGGTACTTCGAAAGAATTATTAAAAAAAGCCCGTTAAAAAAGGACCCTATATATTAATTAGACTAAACGAAGTTAGCGATATAATAGGGGTATAGAAGGGGTCCTTAACTAACCCTATAAAATAAATTAAAGGAGGAATTATATAATTCTAGGATCTATTTCTATTATTATAAAAATTTCCTCTATTCGTAAAAACGTATAATTAGATTTAAACTTAGTTCTAGATAGTACGAGGGGAAGATATAGAAGATTTACCTAATAAGGAAATTATCTTATAGTTAAATAAAATTAGAGGTAAAGAGCTAGAACGTAAAAAAAGGTTTATAATAGAATTAGAAAAATTCTAATACAAATTTATATTACTAGAGTTAGATCTTAATATTAATAAGTAGAAAGTTATTTTTAAAAAAATATAAACTAAAAAAGCATTTTTTAAAAATATTAGAGAACGCCTAAAAAATTAATATAATATAATTCGAGTAATAATTACTAATCTTTAGACCCTATAGGACTAATTTATTAACTTATTAAATAAAATATAAAATCTTTAAAATAAAGTCTATACTCTCTTAAAATAATTTAACTATAGTACTAGACTTCTTATTATATTATAGAGTAAAGTAAAACGCTTATAGAGATTATAAGACGAATATTATATTAAAATAGATAATTATATAGAGGAAGCCTAAATACTCTAAAAAGAATTTAAAATATTTAAGGAATAACTAAAATTATATAAAGATTTATATAATTATATAGTAGAAGAGGTATCTAATATAGAGAACTTTAATATTAAAAATTATCGAGCTATCTACATCACCAAATCTGAAAAGTTCCTGCTAAATATCAAATTGCGAATCTCGCGATTCGCGCGATTCGCAAGAAATCCGTACGATCAGCAACTCGACCCTGCTAATAGCAGGAAATACGCACGATTAGCATAGTAACTTTGCTATTCTTAGGGAATTTAGACGATTAGCAAGGAAAAAATAAAAAAAAAAAAAATAAAGCGAGACGCTAAAATAAGGTTAGCGCTAAAATTAAAGTTAGCGAGAATAACGGGTAGTCTCTAGCGCTATAAGTAATAACGCTATAATTCTAAAAATAGTCTAAATCGAATTTTTTTAAAAATTATATACGCGCGTTATAGGTTCGTATTACTAAGCCTATTATATCTATATTATATAGACTATATTACCTTATTATTAACTAAGTCTTAAAGACTTTATATAAATTATTTAAATAATTATAAATTTTGCGAATCGTGCGGATCCTGCGGATCGTGCGTATCGTAAGGCGGACTTGCTAACTTCGCGTATATGATTTAACATAGGCTTCTACTGCTAAGTCTGCTAAATCGTGCTAATCGCGCGCACCCGGCGGAATCCTTACGGAAATGAACTTTTCAGATTTGGTGATGTAATAGGTATTACGCTAGAAGATATAAATATTATTTAATAAAGTCGTAAAAGTAACTCTATACGGAGGAGTATAATTATATATATTATTTACTAATAATTATTAAAGATACTATAATACTTCTATTATAGAAGAATATTACTATATCCTATATACTATTATATCTACTATTAATACCTCTAGAATAAAGTCGAATAATAAGTACTTTAATATTAAGGATTTTTAGTTTAAAATATTTAAAAAGCGTACCTTCGCTCTAAATTCTATAATAGTTAAAAACTCTTTTAAAAAAAAGAAAGTAAGATTAATTATATTTATAATTACTATAAAAATATCGCGTTTAATATTATTAAAGCGAGAGTCTTTAAGGGAGTAATAAATCTTTATCTTAATATAGAGGAGGCGATATATAATTTTAATTAAATATTTAGTAAAATAAATAGGGAGGCCCATATAAAGGCTAAACTCTAAAATTCTAAATTTATTATAGAAGTAATAGACTTTAAGGAGACCTTTCTAGCTTTCTTTATATACTTTATATTAGTAATTACCCCCCTTAATTTAATAGACTAATAATAAAAAACTTATTTATAATATCTTATAGTTTAGCGCTTAAAAAATAAATTTATAGATAGCTATAATACTTTTTAAATATTTATTTAGATTATTATATATTATTACTAATTAAATATAGAGCTTTAAATTAATAATAAAAGTATACCCCGTAAGATTAAAGGTACTAAATTAGAATAGAAAATATAATTAAGCTTTAATATAAATAATAATAATAGTAATAGTAATAATATAAACTCTTAAAGTAGGAACTCTAATTAAAAAGATAAATAGATAATTAAAAATTATATAAATATAGTACTAATTCTAGACTATTTATAATCTTTATTTAGATAATAGGACTACTATTTTAAATATATAGAGAAGGGTTATTACTATTATAAAAGTAATACTTCTATAGCTTATAAAATAGCTAAATAGCTAATAAATAAATAAGTAGCGACTAAGGTAGCTATTTTTAGAATTAAAGTATCTAAATTAAATAATAACTAATAAATTAATCTTTATATTATTAAACTCTTTTTAGAAAACTAGTACTCTCTAGTAAAATTATAACTAAAGAGATATAAGACTTAATATATATAAAAATATAATAGTTAGAGGAGCTAAAAAATAATTAAAGAGAGCCTAGCTATTATTATACTATTTTTATACTATCTAATAAGAATAGAATAATTAATATTAAAAAGATAGTTTAACTTTAAGGGAGAGATATAAATAGCTTAAAAAAAAGTAAAGGTTAATTATTTAGTAAATACTAAAATATTAGTAAAGAGTTTTATAGATATTAATTATATATAGATATATAAGCTATATATAGTATTCTTAATTAAGCCGTATAGATTAAAGCTAATAGATAATAAGCTAGCGCCTAATATTATATATATAGCGAGGCTTATATTAATATTAAGAGAATATATAGAAGAGCTTTAGTATCTTATTACCTTATTAAAAAAATTTAATATAATTCTAGAAATATTTTAATTAAAAGAATATAACCTTTCTCTATCTTTTCGTAATCGATCTTTAACCTTTAACTTAGATTATTATATATTAAACTATTTATTATAATACGCGCTAATAATTATATATAGTAGCCCTTCTCTATTTAGATTAGAACTATAATTAAGAGATATCGCTAAAGTCTCTATCTATATATTTACTCGACTCTCTTAACGAAAAGAGAACTAAACCTTAATTATATAACTATAAGACTTTAAATAATTTAGAGATAAATCTAAATCTAAATACGTATCTAGCTTTATAGTAGATATCGCTACTATTTCTCTAAAAGATTATAATAAGTTTTTTAAAAAAGTATAATAATCGCCTATTAGCCGTAAGAAACTAAAGATTAAGATACTAAAAGTATATTATAAATAGCTAAAAGTATAGGATTTAGTTAAAGTAAATAAGTTACCCCCTTATTATTTAATAAATTATATAATTAATATATAAGAAGATATATTACTACTAATAAAAAGAATATATAATATATCTCGTAAATAAGCCGTAGTCGTAAAGTATTATATTAATAAGATATTAAGGAAAAGATATATTTAATCTAGTATTTTACTCTATATAGTATTAGTTCTAATTATAAAAAAGCTAGACGGTAATCTATAGATCTATATTAACTATAGAGTACTAAATATAATTATAATTAGAAATTATAATATTCCTCTATTAATTAAAGAGATACTCTCTCGCCTATATATAACTAAATAATATATTAAGTTCGATATTATTATAATCTTTAATAAAATTAGAATTAAAGAGGGCTATAAAGAGAAAACCGCGTTTTTAATATATCTAGTACTTTCTAGGCGTATGTTAATAATATATTATATAACTATCTAGACGTTTTCTATTTAGTCTATCTAAACGATATTCTAATTTATAGTAATAATAAAAAAGATTATATCTAATATATAAATAAGGTTTTAGAAAAGTTAAGATAAATAAGGTTATATTTTAATATTAATAAATATAATTTCTATACTAAATAGATTAAGTATCTAGATTTTATTATTACTATTAAAGGTTTAAAGATAGATCCTATAAAGGTAGATATTATTTAATAGTAAAAGATATCTAGGTCTATAAAAGATATACGAGCCTTTTTAGAATTTATTAACTTTTATTAATAATTTATTTTTAACTACTCTTAATTAGTAGCTTTACTTATTAATTTAATAAAAATAGAGAAAATAGATTTTATCTTTTTATAGACTATAAATAATCTAGAATAAAAGATATTCGAATCTCTTAAAATAGTATTTATTATTATACTAGTTCTAGTATATTTTAATCTAAATAAGAAGATATAGCTAGAAATAGATATTTTAGATTATATAATAGTAGCGATTTTCTCTTAAAAGGATAATATAGGCCTATTATAACTAATAATATTTATATTAAAGAAGATGTCGCCTCTAAAATATAATTATAAGATTTATAATAAGGAGCTATTTACTATTATTTATATATTTAAAAAGTAGTACCCTAAATTAGTAAGTACTTCTATTAAAAACCTAATTAAAGTACTCTCTAATTATAAAAATCTAGAGTACTTTATAACTACTAAATAACTAAATAGATAGTAAGCCCGCTAGACTAAATTTCTATCTAAATTTAATTTTTATATTATATACCGTCTAAATAAATAAGGAATTAAACTAGATAACCTTATTTAAAGAGTAGAAAATCTACTAGAGAGTAAATATTAGAACTAGATATTATTTAAAAAAAAGTACTTAAATAAAGAAGTATAGAAAGTACTAAACCTAGTATCTATACTATTTAATAAAGTCTATTACTTAGTTTCTAATACTATAACTATAATTTATAACTTAAATAAAAGGGGTATTAATAATAAGAAGTTAATTAAAGAATTATTATTAACTACCCTAGAACTAACTATTAAAAAGTTAATTAAAAAATCGGTAGTTAATCCCCTTTTAAAGTTAGAAATTCTACTACTAGTAAGAGATATCTATAAGAATAATAATATTATCTAATATATTATATAAGTTAAGGTCTCTAGCGAGAGAAAGATACTTTAAGATCTAATTAAAAAAGGATTTAGACTAGAGTTAAAAGATTATAAGATAATTAATAAACTCCTCTATATTAAGAAGTAACTATTTATACTAGCTAATCCTAAACTTTAAATAAAAATTATTTAAATAATATATAACTCTCCGCTATCTAGCTATATAGAGAGAGCTACTATATATAAATATATTAATATATACTATTACTAGCTAAAGATAACTAGTACTATTACTCGATATATTAAAAACTATAATATTTATAAATAATCTAAAAGCTATTATAATAGTAAATAAGACTTATTAAAGCCGTTATCTATTTTAGAATAATATTAATAAAATATTTTAATTAACTTTACTATTTTATTATTAATATATTTATAATATAGGAGGGATTACTAATATATTATAATTATTATTAACCGCCTTTTTAAAAAGAGAAAGTTTATCCCCTTTAACTTTTTAGAAATAAATATAATAGTATAAATATTTATAGAATAGATCTAATAAAAAAAAGGCTATCTAAATTTTATTATCTTAAATTATAATATATAATTTATTATTACCTTTTAGTAGTAACTTTATATTAGAATAAATATTAAGTTAAAGCTTTCTATAATATTTTACCCTAAAATAAATCAATAGATCGAGAATATAAACTAAGTATTAAAATAGTACCTATATATCTATATAGGTTATAACTAGAACGATTAGATAGACTAATTATTTATTATTAAGTTTAAAATAAATTCTAGTTTAAGCTCCTCTTTTAATATTATACCCTTTATAATTATAAAAGAGTATTTATTAAGATTTAGAATTAAACCTTCTATATTATAAAATAAGATAGCTAATTAATAAATAAAGAGGGAGACTATAGCTATTAATAAATTTATTAAAAAGCTAAAAAAACTATAATTATATTTTAGAGTAGAGCTTAAGTAGGTCTAGAGTATCTAAGAGGATTAAGTAAATTAATATTATTTATTAATATTAGAATTTTATAAGAGGGACCTTATTATACTTAATAAAAAAAATATTAAAACTACTAAATTAAGTAAGTTACTAGACTATAAAAACTTTAAACTATTCGAAATTATCTAAACTATTAATAATTCTATATATAAACTAAAGCTCTCTATATTAATAAATAAAATATTTTCTATATTTTACTCTTAATTACTATACCGCGCTATAGAAGATCTATTATCTAGATAGAGAAAGCTTCCGCTACCCCCTATTTTTATAGATAAAGAGGGTAATACTTATTATAATATAGAAAAAATATCTAAATTAAAAATTAATAGAAAAATAAAGGACCTATTAATAGAGGAGAAAAAATATCTAATATATTAATTTAAATATATAGATAATAATAAGTTATCTAAATAGTAATTATATACGGATATAGTAAGATATTAGAACTTAGTAGTAGATTACTACTATAAGTATCTAGAAAACCCTAGACTATACTTATCCTTTAAAATATCTAAAAACTAGAAGTTATTATTATTATTACTAGTACTTTATTATACCTATATCTAGAAGGACTAGACTCTTTACGATAAGTTTAATTATTATAACTAAAGAAACTATTTTAATAAAGGGTAAAGATACTACTATAAGTAGCTATAATACTTTATTATCGATCTATAATTAACTCCTATATAGATAATTTTAATATAGTTTTATATTACTTCTTTTTATAATTATAGGAGTTCTTTTTTTTTTTAAGAGGGGGGTAATATTATAATATTACCCTAGCCTCTAGCCTTATAGGGCTAATTAGCCTTATAGAGCTTTCTTATTTAGATCTTAATAAAGCCTACTTTCTATCTAATACTTCTTATAATTAGTACTCTTTCTTCTTTAGTTTAGAAATTCTTTATAAATAGTAATAATACTATTATTATTCCGATATCGAGTCCTAACCGTAACAAGTATTTAAAAGATTTAATACTAGTAGTATTAAGAGCTTCTAATACTAGGTCTAATTCGTGCCCTAATAGATATCTAAAAATAGAATTTTTAAATATTAATCTCTTTATAATAGAAAGTTAGATTTTAATAATATTATAATATAATATAAGAGGTAAACTAGAAATAATAATAATATTATTTAATAATCTAAAAACAAAGTAGATTAATATTTTAGTAATCTAAAAAGTATAATAGAATATATATATAAAGTTATTATATAATCTAGAAACTAGCGATTTTTTTCTATTATATAAAGATAAAGTAGATATAAAAATATATCTCTATATTAATAAAAGGATTAATATTAATATATAAAAAAAAATATTTTTATTTAAAAATATCTATATTATTATTATTAAGTTTAAAGGAAAAGATAAAGTTATAGAAAAAAAGATAATTTAGATTCTTAATATATATAATTCTAGTTTATCTTTAATTATTAATAATAATTTATTAAGCCTTCTAATATTAAAAAAAGAGATCTAGGGATAAAAGAAATAAATAATAATAGAAGACTTTAACCTCTACTATTTAAACTAGAATAATTATAGGAGATTTAGCTACTATAAAAAAGTAGATAAGCTATTAAAGATAATTATAAAAATAAATATAAATCTCGTATTTTTTAAAGACTCTATAATCCAAAAAAATAAGAGGTAGTAAAAATATTATAGATCTTATTTTTATAATATTAGAACTAATTAAAATAATAAAATTATATAGGGTATATCTAGATTTATAAATAGACTCTAACTACTTTCTAATATATATAAAGTTTAATCTATTAATAAAAGAGGTCTCTACTATTAAGAGAAAGGCGTAGAAAATAGTAAAGCTAGAAATTATAAGAATTATAATTTAAGAGTTAATTTATTCTTTATCTTTTAGCTAGTTAAAGATTAAAAAAAAGATAAATAAATATTTAAAAAATATTATAATAGATCTAAAAAAGATAGTAGAGAAAATTATTCTATAAATTAAATTATTAGATAAAGCTTAATTATTCTAAAATTATAATTATAGCGAAATTATATAAAAAGTAAAATATTTTATAGTTAAATATTAAAAAAGTTATAGAAGTTAAAAAAAAAGAGAAATAATATATAGCTATAAAATATTAGAATAAAGTAATTAGTAAAGTTAAAGTATTTAACTTTAAATAAAAAATCTATAAAGTAGAAGAATTATAAAAAGAAATCTAGAGGCTAGCTAAATAAATTAGATAAAATAATATAAATTTAAAATTATTATTTAAGTTTCTAGTATTTAAGGATAGAAAAGCTAATTTAATAAAATTATTTAAAAATAAGATTAAGATATTTATTAAAAATATTTTTTCTATTATCTCTATAAATAGATCTTACTAATATTAAAAATATAATCTATTTAAATCTAATAAAGATAATTATAGAGCTAATAGAAAAAGAGATTAAAATAGCTATTTTCCGCCTAAAATAAAATAAAGTCTTAAAAATAAATAGAATACTAAATAGATTTTTAAAAATAATTATTAATAAGGCCTTTCTATAGCTTATTAGACTTTTCTAAATATATATAGATTTAGATTATTGTTGAAAGTAGGTATGTGGAACACTTGTTTTATTGGTTGATTGATTCTGGAAGTACAAGAAATGTGCAAGACTATTTACAAAATGCCAAGGCGCCAAGGTCACGTGACTCGGTAAACTTTCCTATTTTGACAATTATTACTTAAAAAAGTTTAAAATTACTAATATAATAATTTTTTATAAACCGGGTAAGAATAACTACTCGAAATTAAAATTATATTAGTTAATTACTTTATTAAATATATTAAGAAAGACTCTAAAAATAATTATAATTAAAAGATTTAGTAATTATATAGAGAAGTATAATCTTTTCTTTTTAGAGTAAATAAATATATAAAGAAATTAGTTTACTAAGATAATTCTAAAGATAATAATTAATATAATATATATAGTATAGAGTAGTAATAAATAATATATAGCTAGTCTACTCTTTTTAGATATAATAGAAATATTTAATAATATATTTTATAAGTAGCTTCTCTATAATTTTAAATCTAAAGAAATCTCTCTCTAAATAGTAAATTAGATATTAAACTTCTTTATAGAAAGAGTAATATTAGAGTAGAAAATAAATAAGATAGAATTAATAGAAATAGAGATTCTATAGAGATCTTTAATATTTTTTATATTATTTCTATTCTTTAATATATCGCTTATTAAAGAGTATTTAAAATTAAAATTCAATCTCTAAATTAGCGGCTTTATTAATAATATCTATTTATTAATATATAAAAAAAGTATAAAAACTAATTATATAATATTTAAAATAATTTATAAAGTATATTTAAAGTAGATAAAAATATATAAAGTAACCTTTACCCTTAGAAAGTATAAATTAATCTATTTTATTAAAAGATTAAAGCGCTTTAATATAAAAATTATAATAGATTTAAAAATAACTATTATAAAGTTAAAGAGTAATATATAGATCTTAGATCTATATATAGATAGAAAATTAAAGTAGGGCCTCTATCTTAAAAAGATAAAAGTTAAGATAGTATCTTAATATTTTATATTATTAATAATAATAGCCTTAATATAAAAAATAATATTAAATCGAGTATATATAATATATTAAATTATTATTTAATTAATAATAATATATATAGTAATTATTTAATATAATTTAATAAATATATAAAGACTAATAAAGATATTAAGAAGATAATTAAAAATAATTTAGAATAAATATCTAAAATATATTTTAAAAGTATATAAGGTAATAAATATTAAGAAATTAGAAATAAAGATAAATATTTCTTTTATATAAATCTCTTTAGATCTAATAGTTCTCTATTATTAGGCCTTTAAAGATATATATAAAATTATAAAAATTAAGAATATATATATCTATAGGATACTTTAGAGGAAGTAAGATTATAGAATAAAAATATTATTAATATTTATAGACTAAAAGTATTCTTTTTAAAAAAAGGTAGAAATAATATAATATAAAAAAAAGAAAAAAAAAGGAGATAAAGATAATAAAAAAAAATATATAGAATTAAAATAATATAATTTAATATACTTTATAAAAAGGCTATTATATAAATATATCTAAAAATAAGAAGATATTAATTTAGAGTTTTAAAGATTAGAAAATAAAAAGAATACTTTATTATAACTTTATAAAAGTTAAAAGCTTTCTTTTAATCTAAAAAAAAAAAAAAAAAATTAAGCTAATATAATTCTTTTTCTATTATAAGATTTTAGATATTTATATAGCTAGCTATAAATATAATTAATTAAAATAGAATACTAAATATATTCTTATCTTTTATTTAATATTGTAGCCTTCTGGACCCACTTACTAGTACTAGAATAACTGGAAATGAAAGGACCTACTTACTAGTACTAGCTTTTAGTACTAGCCACTAGCACTTAGTATTTTTCGTAGTCTAGAAGAATAATAGACTTTGATACTACTTTTTTAATACTTATTAATTACTATAATAATTAGTAATAACCCCTCTAGATATCTAAGAAATATAGTAGTTATTTTTTAAGTATTACCCTAAAGACTCTAGAAGTCTATAGTATTTCCGTAGCCTTTACTATACTTAAAGATATAATAGAGATTATTAAATAATAATTTAGGATTACTAGTATTTACTAGTAGTCCTAATATTTACTTTATATATATCTAGAATTATTAGTATTTTAGTAGTTCTAATATTTACTTTATAATATCTAGGATTACTAGTACTTATTTATTTTTTAGATATTACTAACCTATAAATAATTTCCGGGTATTATTATATCTACGAGCTAACTACTATAATCCTAGAGAAGATAATTCTAGAAAAGATAGAGACTTTAAATCTATAAAAAGAATTCTCGAAGATAGCTAATAAATATCTAGTACTATAAGATATTATAGTAAATATTATTATAAAGTAGATAGAAAAAATATTAGAAATTTAATCTTTATCTTCTAGAAATACTTAATATACTAAGAATTTCTATTAGCGAGATTATATTACTATATTTTTAATTATTAGTAGACTAGCTAAAAAGGATATAAAATATAATAATAATCTTATTTATAAAAATATAATAATAATCTTATTTATAAAAATATAATAATAATCTTATTTATAAAATTATAATAAATATTAATATAGAGGCTATTTAAACTATATATTATTTTCTATTAGATTCTAAAAGAAAGGCCTATTAAATAGAAACTAATTAATAGTTACTAGAGGTAAAATCTTTTACTTATATATTAAGAGACCTAGATATCTTTAAATTCTAGATCTTACGATTAAGAGATAGACTAGATAAATCGGGTACTCTAGATCTTTTTTTAAAATTATTAGAAGCTATTTTTCCTACTTATTAAAATACCTCTATATAATAAAGACTTATATAGGAAAAATCTATATAAAAAAGACTTATATAGAAATTATAATATTCCTAATTCTTTCTATACTTATATTAAACTCGACCCCTAATATTTAAATTAGATAAAAATTAATAATTAGTAAATATTAGAAGGTAAACCGAATATAGTATAGAATAGAGTAGACTAGAATAACTAATTTTATCTTTAAATTTAATTTTAATTAACCCTTTAGCTCTTCCTAGCCCTCGCCCTAGAAGAGTAGTATCTATAATTTCTATTAACCCTTTAGCTTTTTCTAGCTTTCTTTCTAGCCCCTACTCTAGAGCTATTAGAATAATATCTATATTATATAATCTATTTCTATACCGCTAAAAAATAAGATAATCTATAGATATAATAAAAAATTATCGAGTAATAGAAAATCGCTACTAGGAAGAGAAATTTAAATATCTTTAAATAAGACTTATCTAATAATAGGAGCAACTTTATAGAAGTCGAAATCTAGATTCTAAATTAGAATTTATCCCTAGAAAGAATTAATAATTATAATTAATATCTAGGTATAATAATCCCTAAAACTTTCGCGATTATAATTTTCTAAATTACTAAGCTTATAATTCTTTATAATCTCGGGTTTAAGATAGTTAAGAGTATAACCTTCTAGATATTTTTTATATATAGGAGTAGCCTTTAAAATATCGAGTATTATATTTTAGAAATATTATAATATTTAATTTCTAAAAGTATTGGATTGGATTGGAATTCATACTCGTGTCTATCTAACTATGTGAAAGATAATTACGGGAAGCTCTATAGCAATGGTGTAAGGGAAACCTTTATAGTATTACTACTATCAGGGTGAAAAACCTTACCGTACTCCTACTTGTCTCTACTGTTTTGAGTCTGTATACCACCTTCGACTACNNAGGCCGCTCTACCCCTATATAACTAGTCTTTTACTAGGGAATACTAGTCTAGGAGGCCGGATTGGATTAGCTATCTAGTTAACGCCCTCGCCCCCCTTAGGGTAGTTAGCATTCTCCGTAGGTTACTAGTTCCCGCGGATTCTA